>JAEBUO010000048.1:0-277500 GCA_023014395.1 Amanita rimosa
TTCTGGTCCCATGCATGCAAGCGCATACCTGACTTTCTTTTCGTTTTTTCCTTCATAGTTCTGTTCATTGAGGGTAAAGTAGTCCTCAAGCTGTCCTAAAAATGACCTTGCTTCGATTCGTTTGCCTGTAAAGGGTCGTATAGGCTGCGGTTTGATATCTCCTTTAGAACTAGTATTGGTTTCAGACGCCATTCTTGGTTCAGGAGTGATCGGTGGTTCGGGGTTAATTGGTGGTTCAGGGGTTGGTGTTCTGGTGATCGGTTTCGGTTCTGGAGTAGGGGTTCTACTTGGAGTTCTGGGTTTCAGAGATGGGGGTGGTCCTTGTTTCGAGTAATCTGTATCAAACGGGTTTTCCTCAAGCTTGGCTTGTTCAATTCGTAGTAATTCCTCCCACTCTGCTAAAAGGCTAGCTGTGATTCTGTGTTGGTCACTTCCACTAAAGAAATTTCTTATAGAGGGTCCTTCCTAGTTTGTTTTCTGGTTCCTTAACAAGGTAGAGCGGTTCTCCTTGTACTTCACTACCCCAGTCTAGGTAGATTTGATCGGGTAAATTGAATTCAAAGGCTCCTGAGTAGAAGTCTCCTGAAAAATATTTGTCTGGGACTGGTTCGTTTCGTTTCCGTCCATCTGTAACAAAGTACCAGGTTTGTTGGTAGAGAAAAACTTCTCGTCGTCCAAGGTAGGTTTTCCTCTTATAGGTGACGGATCCGTTCAGGGGTTGTTCCTGAGAGCTGCGGGTCTCAATGGTGTCAGCTAGGGGTGATACCCTGAGCTGGTCCTGAGTTCCAACTTATGTTATGGTCGATGTCCACAACGTCGTTCAGCGTCCAAGTCTACAGCGGCAAACAGAGTCTCGGTCTGTTCCCAACCACTAGACAAGGGTTCTAGGCACTAAGTCTGACGATGACAAAGGCTAGAAAGAGAGCGAGGAGGGCGGTTGAGGCGACAAGCGAAAGAGCATTCAAGTTATGGATATGATTCGACTAAGTTGGAACTAAGGAACTACGGTACATGAGAGGGGTTTATATACGTTAAGAGAACAATAGAAACTAAAGGGGAAAGAGCATAGCTATCTAGAAAAGGAAAGGTGAAGGTAGCTATGAAAGGAGATAACGTCCAAGCGTAACTATGGTTTTGTAACAAGTAAATGTAGTCTGTTAACAAAGGGAAAAGAGAATTGTAACAGTACAGCAAATCGGCCGGACCCTAATGCAATGGACGTCGATCAAAATCAAAGACCGCCCCTCAGATGTTACAAATGCGGCAAGATCGGACACATCTCCAGGAACTGCAGATCAGGACTTGATATTCGCACAATGACATTTGACGAAATGAAGGAGTACTTCAAGAAAGGAGAAGAGCATTTAAAAGAGGAAGAGAGTCAGTAGGTCCCATACTGGACTCTCATAATAGATACAGTGTACTAGATAAATTGGTAGATAGTGCACAACCCTTTGATATAGCGCCTAGCGCTGACCGGGTTGATGCAAGGACGATCTCAGGAGTCTCAAGGACTTCTGAGACATTCCCGCAAGAGGCGAACTCCCAGGTGAAACACTGTGATATAGCGCACGGCGCTGAAAGTGTCACTCCCAAAGAGCGTGGCAGGGCGGCTAAACCTGTGCTTAATTCCTCATTACCAAATACAGTAGTACAAGTATCTACAAAGGGAAAAAAAGAGGACTCAAAGGGAAAGCAGCATGATATAGCGCCTAGTGCTGAAACTGCTTGTCCAAAAAGGATGTTGAAAAAAGGAGGAAAAGAGTTTTTAGTAAGGTCAATAGGACAAAAGGATGAGATCTTGATGGAGATCGGGTTGGAAAGGTTGGATACACATGAACAAACCCAACAAACTGCGTTGCTGGACTCAGGAGCAACAGGGTTATTCATGCATGCTGCATATGCAAAAAGGATGGGCTTCAAATTAATACCCTTGGAATGTCCAATTCAAGTTCGGAATGTGGACAGAACAAATAATGAAGGAGGAATGATTACCCATGAGGTCGATCTCCTCTTATCTTATCAAGGGCACAAGGAACGAGCCACCTTTGAGATATGCAAGCTAGGAAAAACCAACATAATCATTGGATCAACATGGTTATGAAAACACAATCCAGAAATCAATTGGGAGACCAGTCAAGTCAAGTTGACATGTTGTCCACAGAGCTGTGGACATAGGCAAAGGGAGTGGACCAAAAAACGGGAGCAAAAGGTCCAATCAGTGGAACACTGGTGTGTTCTGGAATATCTGTGGGAACAGGAGAAGGAATTAGACTTTGCGCACTGGCTCGAAGAAAAAGAGGAAAGTGAGAAGCATCTCACATACATGGAACAGATGAAACACCCAGGTCAATACAAGTATGGGGATAAATACCCATTCTTACCAGTGTTTCCATCATCCGCCGGATCCAAGGCTGGATCAATGAGACATGTACGAGAATTGGCAAAACTCACAGCCGAAGAGATGGTACCTGAACAGTACCATCAATACCTCAAAATCTTTGAGAAAGGAGCATCAGAGCGCATGCCGGCTAGAAAGCCTTGGGATCACGCAATTGATACCAAACCAGGCTATCAACCCCAGAAAGGGAAAGTCTACCCCCTGTCCCCAGATGAGCTTCAAGAAGTACGGAACTTTGTGGACGATCAATTGGCAAAAGGATATATCCAACCCTCGAAATCACCACAAATGTCACCCGTTTTCTTTGTAAGCAAAAAAGATGGAAAGAAACAGATGGTTCAGGACTACAGATACCTGAACAAGTGGACGGTTAAAAATAACTATCCACTACCCTTGATATCAGAACTTGTAGATCAAGCAGGCAGTGCCAAATACTTCACCAAGCTAGATCTTAGGTGGGGTTATAATAATGTATGAATCAAAGAAGGTGATGAATGGAAAGCAGCATTTACTACCCCTGAAGGTTCTTTTGAACCAGTAGTAATGTTCTTCGAGCTGACCAACTCGCTGGCTACCTTCCAAGCAATGATGAACAATATTTTCCGCAATATGATCAACACAGGAAAAGTCATTGTATACATTGACGACATACTCATCTTCACTAAAACCAAAGAGGAGCATGATGCAATTGTGCAACAAGTCTTGCAATGATTGGAAGAGAATGATTTGTACGTAAAACCAGAGAAGTGTGTGTGGTGCATAAAAGAAGTAGAATTCTTGGGCGTTGTCCTAGGACCCAAGGGAATTCAAATGGATACAAAGAAGGTCGAAGCTATTATTAGCTGGCCCACCCCTTCTTGTGTCAAGGACGTACGAAGGTTCTTAGGCCTAGCCAACTATTATAGGTGCTTTGTACAGGACTTTGCAAAAATCGCACGACCATTACATGATCTGGTCAGAAAAGAAAAAACATGGGAGTGGACGGAAGTCCAGGATAAGGCTTTCAAAAACCTAAAAAAGATATTCACAGAGCAACCATTGCTGGTAGCTCCAGATTCAGATAGGAAATTCAGGGTAGAATCAGATGCATCGGATTACACTATGGGTGGCGTCTTATCTATGCTCTGCAAAGATGACAAATGGAGGCCAGTGGCTGACTTATCAAAGTTGCTTAATGATACTGAGTGCAACTATGATGTTCATGACAAAGAAATGCTAGGCATTATGCATTGTCTGGAAACATGGCATCATTACTTAGAGGGAGCACGTGAACAGTTCAAAATATGGACTGATCACAAGAATCTCGAGTACTTTATGAGTGCAAAAAAGCTGAATCGCAGACAGGCCAGATGGGCTTTGTATCTTAGCCGATTTAATTTTGTATTGCATCATAAAGCTGGTGTTACTATGGGAAAGGCCAATTCTCTGTCCAGGAGGCCAGACCATAAAAAGGGGGTGGATGATGATAACAAAGATGTCACACTCCTCAAACCGGACTTTTTCAAAATTGCTGCACTACATCATGGACACGTATTTATTCATAGCTCAGAAAAAGAATTATTAAACAAAATTCGACATTCTGAAGCATGTGACGAAGCAGTGGTAAAAGCAGTAGAAGCCATGAAAAAGGCTGGTGTTAAAACACTAAATGCTCGAGAATGGGAGATGGAGCAGGGACTTATCCTCTGGCAAGGAAAAGTCTATGTACCCAAGGATGAGAAGCTGTGGATGGAGATAGTCCGCCTACACCATGAATGCCCATTGCTGGACATGGAGGACAATGGAAGACGATTGAACTCGTCACAAGAAACTACTGGTGGCCTGGAATCACCAGATTTATTAAAAAATATGTTAGTGGGTGTGACAAGTGTCAGCAGAATAAAAATTTCCCGGAGCCTCCTGCAGGAAAGCTAATGCCAAACTCGGCACCAGCAAGGCTGTGGACGCACATCTCCGCTGACTTTATCACAAAATTACCAGAATCACATGGTCACAATGTGATCTTGGTAGTTTGTGACTGAATGTCCAAAATGGCACATTTCATCCCCACATCAGAAGAAACATCAGTGCAGGGGTTAGCCACATTATTTAGGGACCATGTTTGGAAACTCCATGGACTTCCTGAATCTATAATCTCAGATCGCGGTCCACAGTTTGCTGCGCAAATGATGAAAGAGCTGAATCAAATGTTGGGCATTAGCACAGATTTGTCCACAGCATTCCATCCACAAACAGATGGACAAACAGAACGAATGAATCAGGACTTAGAACAGTACCTGAGGATTTTCGTAGATCATAGACAAGAAACATGGTCTGGATGGTTAGCCATCGCTGAATTTAGCTACAATAACAAAATTCAGGCATCCACCAAACAGACACCATTCTTTGTCAACTATGGCAAACACCCCAGGATGGGAATTGAGCCAAGAAGAGAAGGAAACCACCCAGCAGCATCAGAGTTTGCTCAGAAAATGAAGGAAATTCATGAGGAAACTCAGGCAGCCTTGCTAAAATCACAGGGTGATATGAAGCTGTATGCAGACAGACACAGATCAGACGCACCAGAGTACAAGGTTGGAGACAAAGTATGGTTGTCAACCAAAGATTTAAGGTTGACAGGCCGACCAACCAGGAAATTGGTGGAAAGATGGATTGGGCCATACCCAATCAAGAAAATAGTGTCGTCAAATGCAGTGGAACTAGACCTTCCCTTCTCACAACAAATCCATCCTGTGGTAAATGTCTCACAAATCCGCCCATGGAAACGACCAATGAAAGGGCAAAAGGCACAACCTCCACCACCAATTGAGATAGATGGTGAAAAGGAGTATGAAGTGGAAGAGATAATCAATGTGCGACTAAAAAGAAACAAAATGGAGTACTTAGTCAGGTGGAAAGGATACACTGCTGAGCATAACTCTTGGGAACCATTGGACAATTTACAAAATGCAAAAAGAAAGATAAAAAACTTTTACAATAGAAACCCTGGAGCCATCAGAAGGCTTGACAAAGCAACCTTTAACGGGTTGACTTTCAGACCCTATGAAAACTTCACCCAACCCTCGGATAAAGTAGTATCCAAAATCGATGTTAACGCAGTAGCACCAGCTGCAAAATGGGAGCAAAACTGGCAAAATTGGAAAGGAAGGAAGTGTCTAGACACCCTTGCAGAGCCAGGAGATGTGGAAGGGCCATGTCAATGTAACATGTGCCTACATCAATCACATGATATAGCGCCTCACGCTGAAACAATTGAAGACCTCACCCCACCTTCACACCCACTCTCCCCCATCATTGAGGAAATAAAGGAATCATCCGTGATAGAGCGCAATGCACTGAAAGATGATGATGAAGTTTAAATTTGTCTGGAAGCCAAATCTTAAAAAGGGGGTACTGTCATGACCGACTGAAAAGCTTCAGTGTTTTCACCAAGTCATTTTCATTTTTATTTATTTTCTTCATATTATATAACCACGTGCTGACTAAGCAGGCGCCTATTGCTTGGCGCTTAGATAAAAACCATAGATAAGATACCGGAGCCCAGTGCTGATGACTCATTACCATTACTACATGCGCAGTCATCTTACTCATACTGTACTATATTTAGAGTAGGGCTTAGGGTAGTGCACAGACCACCTGTCATAGTATATAAGGAGTGCAATTCAGCACCCAGAGTCCTCAGTCGAGTTCTCTCGGGTTTCATCCCTCCTTTCCTCTCCTCTCCTCAGTTCTCTGTTGGGGTTCCTAGGCATCACGCTGGGGGGTTCCTGATACAGAGCTATCCATATAAGTTGCTGCTGCTGGCATATGCTCTATGCCATATGACAGGATGCCATAACTATCAGACCCAGTCTTGTACTCAGTGCACCATGTACCTGGTGACTCTGGATCAACCGTGTGTATGTTGCTATCATATGAAGGGTATGCAAGTTGAGATGAACCAGAGGTCCCTTCAAATATGGACCCCTGAACCGCTCTCCTCGCTCTCTCTCTAGCCTTCGTCATCGTCAGACTTAGTGCCCAGAATCCTAGTCCAGTGGTTGGGAACAGACCGAGACTCTGTTTGCCGCTATAGACTTGGACACTGAATGACGTTGTGGACATCGACCGTAACAGGCACCCCGCACTCTCCCTCCTTTGGGGTATATCCCAGAACATGAATAAAACCTTTTGGCAAGATGACAGGACTGGTTGGGTTCAAAATGCTGAACAGAGATAGGCTAGCTTCTGAAGAATAAGCATCTTGGACAGCAGTCCTGCTATACATATCCGGATCTTGAGCAGGATAGCTTGCAGGGAGAAAGCATGATGTTGCCATAATGTCAAATCTGTGAGGATGGCAGGGGGTTAGCATGATATGTGTGAGCAAAACCAACCAAACCTAGCCTAAGTTAAAAGCAGGTGCAGTTCCTGGGCAAGTCTGTGAACAAGGCAAAAGAGCAACAGGGGTTGTGAGTTGATAAAATGCAGGAGCGGGAGAGTGATATGTGAAAAATTGGCAAAGGTTTGTTTGTGGAGCACATTCCAGAAATGCAGAAAAGTGTCATAAAGGAGCCCACTCGTATTCCAGTCATGATTTGTCTCCGGACCATCCGATCACATGAACACAGGGGTGCTCTGTAGATGCCCAACCCCCCCCACCCTCAGTGACAGATAGACAGGATGCAAGGAGTTCTCTAGGCTGAGAAAAGAAGCTTGAAAAGGTGCAATTAGGACAGTACTCAGTTCTGCATGCCACCTATCTCATTCAGCCAAGGACATTGATCGAATGCTTTGATCGGGCGTGTATTATAATTTCACACTGTAATCGGTTGGAGCAGCCTGAGCCCCGACTCTGTACTGGCAAGTAAATGAGTAAAATAATGGATGCCGCTTGTTACAGTTCTCTTTTCCCTTTGTTAACGAACTACATTTACTTGTTACAAACCCATAGTTATGCTTGGACGTTATCTCCTTTCATAGCTACCTTCACTTTTCCTTTCTTAGATAGCTATGCTCTTTCCCCTTTAGTTTCTATTGTTCTCTTGACGTATATAAACCCCTCTCATGTACCGTAGTTCCTTAGTTCCAACTTAGTCGAATCATATCCATAACTTGAACGCTCTTTTGCTCGTTGTCTCAACTGCTCTCCTCGCTCTCTCTCTAGCCTTCGTCATCGTCAGACTTAGTGCCTAGAACCCTTGTCCAGTGGTTGGGAACAGACCGAGACTCTGTTTACCACTATAGACTTGGATGCTGAACGACGTTGTGGACATCGACCATAACACCGCTCACAAACCACAAGCTGACAAGGCAACTTGATCTTGTCAATCATGAGGTTTACCTCTCTAGTGATTTATTATAGATTAATGCTGGTAATGCTGGTTGGTAATCTATCTTTCACATTATTGATAAAAAGAGCCAATGTGTGTCCACAGTCATTGGGCAAATGCAGCTCTACTAGCCAGCCATTAGTAAGTGGTCTATAGTGAGCTTTGTGGGATTAGATAACTGAACATGGCCAGTCTGGAGTTGGGCAAATGGAGCCTTAGTATGGGACTGGCAATTAGTAGGTCTATTAGTGGGGATTGGATGACTGAAAATGGCCAGTCTGGAGTTAGGCAAATGCAGCCTTACTTATGGGACTGGCAATTAGTAGGTGTCCGTTAGTGGGGATTGGATGACTGAAAATGGCCAGTCTGGAGTTAGGCAAATGCAGCCTTACTTATGGGACTGGCAATTAGTAGGTGTCCATTAGTGGGGATTGGATGACTGAAAATGGCCAGTCTGGAGTTAGGCAAATGCAGTCTTACTTATGGGACTGGCAATTAGTAGGTGTCCATTAGTGGGGATTGGATGACTGAAAATGGCCAGTCTAGAGTTAGGCAAATGGTGTATATGGCGAGTCAACGATAGACCCATAGCTAGCCTGTTCATATAGCCCAGGTACATACAGCAGTGCTTGCTTCTCACTGTAGAAATGACCAGAGGTTGGAGCCCATCAGCAACTATTAGTAAGCAGCGATGACTTGACTGATGTCACAATGGTATCAGGATAAAAAGTCTCAAATTGCGGCTTGTCAGACAGCATAAAACTACTACCAAAGCCAATAGATTTGTGGAATCCATCCCATGAGGCAAAATGAGCAGCCATTGAGTGATTGTATGCACCAATAATCCTTGTGTTCCATACTTCTGCCACATTTCTGTACCCATTTGAACTATGGAACACTGTTTCAGCAGGTGTATAAGGTGATCCCACACTGGTTTGCTGACAGTCATCAGAGTCAAGAGATCTCAGCACATTGGACAAGCCAGATGAGACAGGGTTCAAGCCAGCAGGATCGTCATCCAGCAGCGTTACCTTGAATTTATACTCAGTCTGAGTTTCTTCATTCTTGACATCACTAAGATGGATACCAAGACTGATGGGGCAAGATGATGCAGTCCCCGAGCCAGACAAAGGTGGAGGCTTGGGTACAATTCCAACAGGTAATTCATAAGTCCCTTCAGGAAAAGAAATCCCATGCTTCTTCGCTGTCGTTTTCTTCCTGTATATCAGGAACCCCTCGGCATGACGCCTAAGAGCCCCAACAGTGAACTGACAGGAGGAGAGGAGAGAGGGGAGAAACCCGAGAGAACTCGACTGAGGACTCTGGGTGCTGAATTGCACCCCTTATATACTACGACAGGTGGTCTGTGCACTACCCTAAGCCCTACTCTAAATATAGTACGGTATGAGTAAGACGACTGCGCATGTAGTAATGGTAATGAGTCATCAGTGCCGAGCTCCGGTATCTTATCTACGGCTTTTATCTAAGCGCCAAGCGATAGGCGCCTGCTTAGTCAGCATGTGGTTTATATAATATGAAGAAAATAAATAATAAAATGGAAATGACTTGGTGAAAAAGCCGAAGCTTTTCAGTCGGTCATGACAGTACCCCCTTTTTAGGATTTTGGCTTCCAGACAAATTTACATTTCTTTATCATCTTTCAGCGCATCGCGCTCTATCACGGATGATTCCTCTATTTCCTCGATAATGGGTGAGAGTGGGCGGGATGGTGGTGTGAGGTCTTCAATCATTTCAGCGCAGGGCGCTATATCATGCGATTGGTGTAGGCACATGTTGCATTGACATGGCCCTTCCACGTCTCCTGGCTCCATAAGGGTGTCTAGACCCTTCCTTCCTTTCCATTTTTGCCAGTTTTGCTGCTCCCATTTTGCAGCTGGTGCTACTGCATTAACATCGATTTTGGATACTACTGTATCCGAGGATTGGGTGAAGTTTTCGTAAGGTCTGAAAGTCAACCTGTTAAAGGTTGCTTTGTCAAGCCTTCTGATGGCTCCGGGGTTTCTATCATAAAAGTTTTTTATTTTTCTTTTTGCGTTTTGTAGATTGTCCAATGGTTCCCAGGAGTTGTGCTCAGTGGTGTATCCTTTCCACCTGACTAAGTACTCCATTTTGTTTCTTTTTAATCGTACATCAATTATCTCTTCCACTTCATACTCTTTTTCACCATCTATTTCAATTGGTGGTGGTGGTTGCGCTTTTTGCCCTCGCATTGGTCGTTTCCAGGGGCGGATTTGTGAGACATTTACTACGGGATGGATTTGTTGGGAGAAAGGCAAGTCCAATTCTACTGCATTTGACGACACTATTTTCTTGATTGGGTACGGCCCAATCCATCTTTCCACCAATTTCCTAGTTGGTCGTCCTGTCAACCTTAAATCTTTTGTTGACAACCAGACTTTGTCTCCAACTTTGTACTCGGGTGTGTCTGACCGGTGTCTATCTGCGTACAGCTTCATATCACCCTGTGATTTTAGCAGGGCTGCCTGAGTTTCCTCATGGATTTCTTTCATTTTTTGAGCAAAGTCCGATGCTGCTGGATGACTTCCTTCTCTTCTGGGCTCAATTCCCATCCTGGGGTGTTTACCATAGTTGACAAAGAAGGGAGTCTGTTTGGTAGACGCCTGAATTTTGTTATTGTAACTAAATTCGGCAATGGCTAACCATCCAGACCAGTCTTCTTGCCTATGGTCTACAAAGATTCTCAGGAACTGTTCTAGGTCCTGATTCATCCTTTCAGTTTGTCCATCAGTTTGTGGATGGAATGCAGTGGACAAGTCCGTTGAAATTCCCAGCATTTGATTTAGCTCCTTCATCATTTGTGCTGCGAATTGCGGACCTCTATCCGAGATGATTGATTCGGGGAGACCATGTAGTTTCCAAATGTGGTCCCTGAATAAACTTGCCAGCCCTTGTGCTGACGTTTCTTCTGACGTGGGTATAAAGTGCGCCATTTTAGACATTCTATCACAAACTACCAAAATTGCATTGTGACCATGTGATTCTGGTAGTTTTGTGATGAAATTGGCGGAGATGTGTGTCCACGGCCTTGCTGGTGCCGAGTTTGGCATTAACTTTCCAGCAGGAGGTTCTGGGAAATTCTTATTCTGCTGACACTTGTCACATCCACTGACGTATTTTTTGATAAATCTGGTGATTCCAGGCCACCAGTAATTTCTTGTGACGAGTTCAATCGTCTTCCACTGTCCTCCATGTCCTGCAATGGGCATGTCATGGTGTAGGTGGACTATCTCCATCCGCAGTTTCTCGTCCTTAGGTACATAGACTTTTCCTTGCCAGAGGATAAGTCCCTGCTCCATCTCCCATTCTCGAGCGTTTAGTGTTTTAACACCAGCCTTTTTCATGGCTTCTACTGCTTTTACCACCACTTTGTCACGTGCCTCAGAATGTCAAATTTTGTTTAGTAATTCTTTTTCTGAGCTATGAATAAATACGTGACCATGACGTAGTGCAGCGATTTTGAAAAAGTCTGGTTTGAGGAGCGTGACATCCTTGTTGTCATCATCTACCCCCTTTTTATGGTCTGGCCTCCTGGACAGAGAGTCGGCCTTTCCCATGGTAACACCAGCTTTATGATGCAACACAAAATTAAATCTACTGAGGTACAAGGCCCATCTAGCCTGTCTGCGATTCAACTTTTTTGCACTCATAAAGTACTCGAGATTCTTGTGATCAGTCCAAATTTTGAACTGTTCACGTGCTCCTTCTAAGTAATGATGCCATGTTTCCAGGCATCGCATAATGCCTAGCATTTCTTTGTCATGGACATCATAGTTGCGCTCGGTATCATTGAGCGACTTTGATAGGTAGGCCACCGGCCTCCATTTATCATCCTTGCAGAGCATAGACAAGACGCCACCTGTAGCATAGTCTGATGCATCTGACTCCACCCTGAACTTCCTATCTGAATCCGGGGCAACTAGCAAGGGTTGCTCTGTGAATATCTTTTTTAGGCTTTGGAAAGCCCTTTCTTGGACCTCCGTCCATTCCCATGTTTTTTCTTTTCTGACCAGATCGTGTAGTGGTCGTGCGATTTTGGCAAAGTCCTGTACAAAGCGCCTATAATAATTGGCTAGGCCTAAGAACCTTTGTACGTCCTTGACACAAGAAGGGGTAGGCCAGCTAATAATTGCCTCGACCTTCTTTGTATCCATTTGGATTCCCTTGGGTCCTAGGACAACGCCCAAGAATTCTACTTCTTCTACGCACCACACACACTTTTCTGGTTTTACGTACAGATCATTCTCTTCCAACCGCTGCAAGACTTGTTGCACAATTGCGTCATGCTCCTCTTTTGTTTTAGTAAAGATGAGTATGTCATCAATGTACACAATGACTTTTCCTGCATTGATCATATCACGGAAAATGTCATTCATCATTGCTTGGAAGGTGGCCGGCGAGTTGGTCAGCCCGAAGAACATTACTACCGGTTCAAAAGAACCTTCAGGGGTAGTGAATGCGGCTTTCCATTCGTTGCCTTCCTTGATCTGTACGTTATTATAACCCCACCTAAGATCTAGCTTAGTGAAGTATTTCGCGCTCCCTGCTCGATCTACGAGCTCCGATATAAGTGGTAGCGGGTAGTTATTCTTAACCGTCCACTCGTTCAGGTATCTGTAGTCCTGAACCATCCGCTTCTTTCCATCTTTTTTGCTTACAAAGAAAACGGGTGACGTTTGTGGTGATTTGGAGGGTCAAATATACCCTTTTGATAATTGATCATCCACAAAGTTCCATACTTCTTGAAGCTCATCTGGGGATAGGGGATAGACTTTCCCTTTCCGAGGTTGATAGCCTGGTTTGGTGTCTATTGCATGATCCCAAGGCTTTCTAGCCGGCATGCGCTCTGATGCTCCCTTTTCAAAGATTTTGAGGTATTGATGGTATTGTTCAGGTACCATCTCTTTTGCTGTGAGTTTTGCCAACTCCCGCACATGCCTCATCAATCCGGCTTTTGATCCGGCAGATGATGGAAACACTGGTAAGAATGGGTATTTATCCCCATACTTGTATTGACCTGGGTGTTTCATTTGTTCCATGTATGTGAGATGCTTCTCACTTTCCTCTTTTTCTTCGAGCCAGTGCGCGAAGTCTAGTTCTTTCTCCTGTTCCCACAGATATTCCAGAACACGCCAGTGTTCTGCTGATTGGACCTTCTGTTCCCGCTTCTTGGTCCACTCCCTTTGCCTATGTCCACAGCTCCGCGGACAATGTGTTAATTTGACTTGGCCAGTCTCCCAATTTATTTCAGGATTGTGCTTTCGTAACCATGTGGATCTGATGATTACATTGGTTTTTCCCAGCTCGCATATCTCAAAGATGGCTCGTTCCTTGTGCCCTTGATAAGATAAGAGAAGATCGACCTCATGGGTGATCATTCCTCCTTTGTTATTTGTTCCATCCACATTCCGAACTTGAATGGGACATTCCAAGGGTATCAATTTGAAGCCCATCCTCTTTGCGTATGCAGCATGCATGAACAGACCTGTTGCTCCGGAGTCAAGCAACGCAGTTTGCTGAGTTTGCTCATGCGTGTCCAACCTTTCCAACCCAATCTCCATCAAGATCTCATCCTTCCGTCCTATCGACCTAACTAAAAACTCCTTTTCACCTTTTTTCAACGTCCTTTTTGGGCAAGCAGTTTCAGCGCAAGGCGCTATATCACGCTGCTTCCCTTTCAAATCTTTTTGTCCCTTTTTAGATACTTGTACTACTGTATTTTGTAATGAGGAATTAAGCACAGGTTTAGCCGCCCTGCCGCGCTCCTTGGGAGTGACACTTTCAGTGCCGTGCGCTATATCACGGTGTTTCACCTGGGAGTTTGCCTCTTGCGGGAACGTCTCAGAAGTCCTTGAGACTCCCGAGATCGTCCTTGCATCAACCCGGTCAGTGCTAGGCGCTATATCAAGGGGCTGTGCACTATCTATTCTATCTAGTACAGCGTATCTATTATGAGAGTCCAGTACGGGACCTACTGACTCTCTTCCTCTTTTAAATTCTCTTCTCCTTTCTTGAAGTACTCCTTCATTTCGTCAAATGTCATGGTGCGAATATCGAGTCCTGATCTGCAGTTTCTGGAAATGTGTCCGATCTTGCCGCATTTGTAACAGCGGAGTGGTGGTCTTTGGTTTTGATTGACGTCCATTGCGTTAGGGTCCGGCCGATTTGCCGTACTACTTGAACTCACAGAGGCTCCAGCTCCCAATCGTCCCTGACTCGCTGATCCCGATCCGAATCTCCATCGGGGTTTGGGCTGGCCAGGGGCTACCGGCTTTGCCATATCCGGGCCTTTGGATGCTCCTTCACTCCTATTGGCGGAGCTACTGGTCCACGAGGAGTAATACTTCTCCTCGGCTTTCGCCTGTCTCCACTGGCGATCTAATCTCACTGCTTTCTGATACCATCATTCTATGGTTTCAGGTACTTTGTCGGCCTCCATTATCCTTTTACGGAGTCCGGTATTCAAACTTCGTTTGAACTCTTCGATGAGAGCTCTCCCTAGGTATCCTGTACCTCATGATACCTTTTTAAACTTTTGCACGTGCTCTTCGCATGTGCTGGACCCTTGCGTCATGGTCCGCATCTCCGAGATTTTTGATGACTGTTTATCAGTGTCACCAAAGTCCCTTCTGATCTGTCTAAACAATTGTTCCACCGTTTGCGGAATTCCTTCTTTGTCGTTGGCCATCTGCTCCAACAGATTGTCCTTCCAATCTGCGGCAAAGCCTTCCGTCATGTACGATATGATCAATAAGATCCGTTCTCCCTCATCAGATTCCGGCATCTTCAATTGAATGTACAACCTGCATGTGTTTATGAAATTTGTCACTTCGGACATTTTTCCAGAAAAGACCGGAGGTTTGGCTACATCTATTTTAGATGATCCGCCATTACCGGTCCCGGGAATATTGAATACTGTCCCTGGCGGTATGTTAACGATATTGGCGGGGGGAGGGGTATGTGCTGCTGCAGCCGCGGTGACTTGTGCAGCATTTGTTTGTAGCTGTGTCAGCTGGGTTTGGAGAGCTTGGATGGTTGCGGCTTGCGCGTTGAGGAGATTCAGCAATTCTGCTGATGTCATTTCTTGGGGTGCCGCCATACTGTGATAGTTTGGCGGTGGCGATGTGGGTGATGGTGTAAGCGGGGGTGGTGGTGATGAAAACGGTGGTGCGGGTTCTCCGATGAAATCAGCGTCGGAGTTGAAAAGTAGGTTAGGATTTAGGGTTGCTGGATTAGGTACTAGGATGGGAAACGGTGCTGCTTCCCACTGATGTGGTTCCTCTGTGATAGAGTTTGTTGAATGTGATGATGATGATGATGATGTAGATTCCCCTTCAGAGGAACTAAAACCCGCATCGTTTGGATCAAGATCGCCTGTGACAGCATCCCAAAAAGTATCGTTATTTGTATCTCCTATTTTGTACTTGTACGTAAGTGAGGGAGGTCTTGGCCTGTCACTTGCTTGGGAACGTATGTATGAAACGTGCACTCAGGGTCTACAACCACCCCTGCAGTGCTACAATTTACTATACTGACTACTTGTTTTATTTTAATTGAAAGGGTCTATCTAAACTGGGTCCGAACAGTTGTCCAGTTGCCACTACACCGTATGGGTGCGGGCCTTTCTCAGAGATGCGTGGGCAAGTGCCAGCTATCTCCAAGGGGTACGAGAAAAAGTATATATGTAATTATGTGTATAGCCTTCAGAGGCCTAGACCAGGGCAATTTAACGCACTAGGGGGCTGGTGAGGCTGGTCCCTAGATACGTGTCACATATCGTGTGACAAATCCAGCACTGGTTTCCTGTGCACAGGTGACCCTATCTACTGGGTTAGGTACTTTGGTTTGTGTAGACTGGGAATGTAATGCAAAGCTAGTCGAGGGCTGCGATGCAGGGCCACTGGGTGCACAGTTTTTAACGGTGTCTGGCAACCGATACTGCAATTTTAACGTCGGTGTACGATGGTGTAATTCCCCCTGTACTCATCCACTTAAGCCTGTGGTCTGGCTATCGCAAGCGTGGGGCTGTTAGAGAAGTAGTCGAGTTCTACTATCAGGAACCCCTCGGCGTGACGCCTAAGAGCCCCAACAGTGAACTGACAGGAGGAGAGGAGAGAGGGGAGAAACCTGAGAGAACTCGACTGAGGACTCTGGGTGCTGAATTGCACTCCTTATATACTACGACAGGTGGTCTGTGCACTACCCTAAGCCCTACTCTAAATATAGTACAGTATGAGTAAGACAACTGTGCATGTAGTAATGGTAATGAGTCATCAGCGCTGAGCTCCGGTATCTTATCTACGGCTTTTATCTAAGCGCCAAGCAATAGGCGCCTGCTTAGTCAGCATGTGGTTTATATAATATGAAGAAAATAAATAATAAAATGGAAATGACTTGGTGAAAAAGCCGAAGCTTTTCAGTCGGTCATGACACTGTACCACCAGTTGTTGACCCTTGATGGTTCTATGCCATGAGCAAGAGACCAAGCGTGATGTGGCAGCTGCTTGTCTGCCTCTCAAATTGCAGCGAGCTGTTCAAGGTAAATTGCTGGTATGTGGTTGGTCTTGGGAGCTGGGACAATGTCTTGTGGGCTAGGCGAGGCGGACGAAATCTTTACTGACTTTCTGTTGCTCTTGCCCATTGACTGTGGGGTGTATCACGTGTCACGTCATGCACGTGACTATTTTTTAATTTTTAATTTTTAAACAGGGACCACTAGCATCTACGCTAATTCCAGCAACTCTAGTAACTGGTATCTCGGGACTTGAACATGATAACGAAGATAACCTTTCCAACTCTCCGGATAAAAGTCTTTGAACTGTTGATAGGCGCTGATACTCTCATCTATGGCCTTTTTAAGTTCACAGAGCTTGTCGGTGCCATTTGTCCTGGCACGAATTGAGATGTGGTTAGTCGTTTCTCCCGCCAACTCTTCCTTGTAGAATATCGCTATATCATACACCTTCAGACGCAGATCATGCAAAAAATTCAGAACGGACTCAACTTGCTGAGATTGACAAAGTCAACCATAAGGGGAAGAAGCTAGGGCTCAGCGTTAATTCCAAGCTCGTTCTTTCTAGATACAAGACATACGGAAAGATATGTCTGCGGAGAAGAATTGGGAGGGAAGACGAAGAGAATATATGCCGCCGACAACCCAGACATGATCCTCAAAGGGTTTGCGAGTTGGACACCGTTAGATAACTAGGGTCGTCAGTGATGTTGACTTGGAATTACTGCAGAAACTCACGTTCACATTTCTCAAGTGATGCTCTATCACCAAAGATGTCATGAAAGCCATAGACGATTGGATGATCATGTCAGCTAGGACAGGATCCCGGTCTTTGGGTACGCATCGCAGAAGACGTGCGAAGGTCTCTAATAGTGGGTGCTCTTGCGATTGTCCACTAATGAAACGAGCATTAAATTGTTCAACTAGTCCAGGCTTATCGGAGAAATAGTCGTCGATGTTTAGAAACATGGCCGCATGTGCAGCTATAAGGCTCAGAGTGGCGATATCGTTAATATGTGGGTAAGAGAGTCCCACGCCAACGACTGCAAACTCAAGATAAGGCTTGCAACGGCGTGAAACAGCGACATCGTCCAGTGGATATCCAAAGTCTTTCCAGAGCATCTTATAGGTGGCCGCAGATAATTCACGAAAGTCGAACTTTTCCCTCATCACTGGGACATCGCAGTTCTCAAGGAAGTTGCGAACCAGCTTCTGGACTTCTCTCTTGTAGGCCTGAGAACATAGATGCACACGCTGTAAGTATATGTTTTTTTGAATAATGATGGCAAGACACTTTACTTCGTCTAACATTTGACAATACAGGTATGGTGGAAGTTACGGTGGGGTGAGACCATTTGCAAACTTTTATACAAGTTCATCAATAGATGAAGAGCGCTGGACCGACGCGGATGCTATGAATGGTGGACTGGGTGGAGTTTTCAGGAGCTCTGACGCTGTCGTACTGATGGGTGCTGTGTAATTTGGCAGATGTGGATTGTGGAAGTGAGTTTTCTGTGACGCCAGCATACGCATTCGTAGAACTGCCGAAAGTTGTCGTCGCCGTCGTCCTCGCATTTTCTCACGCTTGGCCACTGGTAGCGTAGCGCATCAAATATTTGGAGCTAGGAGGACGTCTATCACTGCAGGTCACGCTGACCGTGACACGGGTCGTGCCCGTGCTACCCGTCAAGCGTTACAATCAGCCGCTATCATCGGATACTTACATGGGATTGCATACTGGTATCTTCAATACGGACCATCGAGTTTCCGATCTCTACACCGCCTTTGTCTCGGGTACCACGTCAAAGGGAAGGTAAAGAATGACTAATGTCACTGAAGTTGAATCCCAAAAATATTTTGTCTGTATTCGGTCCGGAGCGTCGCAGGACGCCGTTT
The DNA here is from genome assembly GCA_023014395.1 of Amanita rimosa. NCBI lineage: Eukaryota > Fungi > Basidiomycota > Agaricomycetes > Agaricales > Amanitaceae > Amanita > Amanita rimosa. The sequence continues at coordinate 18,161 of JAEBUO010000048.1, forward strand.
CATGCTTAGAGGCGTTGGGTTTTTCGGTGACGAATACGGGAGGACACAGGCAATAACAGACGTAATACAATACTCAATTACCTAATTGAAGGGATGGTATGTTAAATATTACCTTGCTGCGAGAGAGAGCCGATGAATTAGAAGGAGACAATCCTATTGTGTCGAATTGAAATCTTTGACAGACTGAGCCGTCACGTTATTAGCGTCTAAGTTAGAGCACTCACGAGGATTCATTCTCGCTTGGTTATCCGAACTAATTGCCATCATCATTTCCGTTATGATTCAATCAAGCTTTGAAGCTTAGTAGTAGTTCAAGGATCTAGCCAATTATGCAATACCCCGCATCTGGCGCGTTCCACCGAGGTGATACCGCACTTGAAGATAGATGCGAATGCACATATGTTTCAGATTTATACGACCCTCGATCATCATATGTACAGGTCACAAGACGAAGTGTGGTTTCAACTGAATGTACCGCTCTCGGCACCACAGTCGCCAGCTGATTGACCGACGGCAGGTATCAGTGAACGAAGTTGCCATCCCTTTTTTTGTTTTAACAATCAAATTGGTATCCATATGTACTCCCGTCCCAACCTCTATAACATCCGTGCTTTAGGTGTTCTTATTGTCTCAAAATCTTCTGCGATATCTAGTTCTGCCATTTGTCCTACAGCCATGGTCTGAAGAAGATAACCGTTATTGACCGACCATCTCATAGTCACTTGTCAATGATAGACGCGCCTTTTCATCTGCTGTCTCTATCCGTGCTTCTTGTGTCGTGTCAATTCGGATTGAGATATTGTTTGTTGGTGATACTGTGCTCTTGTACGCCGTGGAGCCCGTCATAGTCTGGAATGTATAAAACTTGTCGTTACGCTCATCCATGGCCTGAACGACACCCTTCCTTGCGTTGAGGGTCGCAATGAGGGAGTTTGTGTATACTACAGATTATTAGTTAGTTGTCCAACCGTTAAATCCAGATTAGCAAACTCACATCTACCAAGACAATAGTAGAATGAAGCATAAATGAGGGTTTTCGGCGACACTATCAACTAAAGCATGCTTAGCAAATGTGTTCCGAAAAAACCGCTCGTCGTACCGAAATCAAAGAAGCAAGAGCGCACAAGCTAAACGACGATAAGCCAGGATTTGACAACCACTATAGATTGATCGAACCTCGTTAAGCTAAATATTAATAATTAAGACATCAGTGCGTTCCCGTTCGAAAATTATGGAATAGACTTACACACCGGTGTTGACGACGAATAAGATCTATAAATGATAAATTTCAAGACTTTGCTAGTTTTATGGGGCTTACTAGTCGATTGATCATCGTGTCCGACCTACATAACATATAGTAAATCAATTTTATCCGTCGGAGATGCAACGTACCGTCTAAAACCTGTCCTTGCACGATGTAAAAGGATTGTGAGAGTTCCAGCAATAAGTACATCAGCTGCAGTAGATACCGCATTGATGGATATTGTCAAAGACTGATGCTAGTATAAGAGACCTTTCAAGCGGAAGGCCACTGCTCGTACATTGTAGTGAAGCAACTGTTCATACGTCTCCGTGTTAATGCTGCGAAAGGCGTCAGGTTGGTGATTGAATCAGAGCAATGAAGAGCCTTTTGTTACTTACGCGATGATGACCCATGCTATTAAGTAAGATTAATGAGATAGGATAAAATTAGAAACAAAAAAAAGAACGGTACCGATGCCACAGCCTGTTCAATAGTCAGGGTTTAATTATGATAGTTATGGAATGTAAGGATGTTTCTTACCGACTTGTCCAATCACCAATACCATAAGGATTGTGAGTATTACCCAGTTTTTGTTGCCAACTATTCAAAATAGAGTTTGTTGGATTCATGCGACGGCCAAGTTATTGGTACCCACGCTTCCAAGCCCGCACGGCATAGAATCTAGCGCACGTCAGACAAGATTGACAGGATGACAGATTGATGCTCACGTTTGCACAAGACCTCCATTAATGCCGGTGCATAGTGCTTCCATCTACGGACAATCTGAGATGTTGCAATACAAAATATCTTGGAGTGCGGCTTACAACGATTGACCTACAATGTATCAGAGGGAGACCGAAGATGCATTCGAACAGACCGCAACGCACCAAACCACATGTTGCAGAGAAGAATGGTCACTATTATCAAAGTTAGAATGTGATAGATGACCACGTTCACGCTGTTTGACAAACTAGTAATTCGTGATCAGGTAATGATAGACTAGGACGAAATTAGTTTCGCATAGATGAACATGAACACGAGCAGTCTTACTCATGTGACTTATGAACGATAAATGCGTTGCATCGAGCACGACCAGTGTCACTACCTTCCAGCCCAGATAAACCAAAACGGCAGAAGATGATGAAAAAAGCTAGTCACCAATGCTTTGAGATACCATGGGTCCTTGGTGTACACTGGACTAGAGTCAACTCCTTGTTCCTTAAATGACCGTGATCCGCAGCCATCTCACATGAAAAGTAGTAATACGTTTGCACAAGCGTGATACCATGGAGGACTGCGCTGACGAGGACGCCAACAAGCATTGCGCCCATCCTGCGAAGAGTCGAATCAAGTTTCGCGAGACATGGAATTGGCAAATGACCAACGTGTTATCCAGGGGCACATTCATCTCCAGCGTAGCGGCTGACATGGCTGCAAGCAATCCTCGGTGGCGGAAATGATTGACAAGAGTTAGGATATGACGTGGGGAGAGTCAAAGACAACCTGGGAGAAACGCCAATTGGCCGTTGTGCATAATAAAGTGAGGTCGCCTGGATGGGGGACCTAAATGGGTCACACGCAGGGAGGCCAGGCAGGGACAGCCAATAATGGAGGCTTTGGGGGGTGCCGTGGGCGACAGGATCAATTCCGTCTGTTGCTGTTTGAGGATCGCGATCAACTCGGCTTATTGAGTCCTGCAGTCACGAGCCATGCATTTCAGCCTCCTCTTTTCACAGCTGCAGCCCTGCAACTACTCCCGCTATCTCAATGTCCCTTAAATACAAGGTCAGTGCATGTCTGGGATATGCGTTCATTCAGAAGGCTATTTGTAGTATTCGAAGATATGATCTCCAGGGCTGCTGCTCATTCCGGAAAATTTTCTTTGATTTCTGATTGCGAACTTTGATCCAATAGCGGACAAACATATACCAGATCGTTTTTTGAGTAGGCGGACAGCATATAAAGGGAGAGAGATACTCGTTGGTTCAAACAAGCAATATCTCAAGCAAACACCCCCCGTTGAAGCTTCCACTGCCCTAATTCGTCATTTCCAAAGAGCAAACGCTCGTGCAATCTTATGCCACGCATAGTCAGGTACACGTTTCTTAGTCTCGGAGTTTATGCCGAACGGAGCAATACCGTCATTTGGGGTGACCCTTTTATAAACTGTTACCCTACTTATCATATCAATGCAAGAACATTAGATCTGGCTAATTGGTTGATTTGATCCTCCAGCCTTCGTAACATGCGAAATCAAACCGATCTCAAATTTCCATCCCAGCATTATGGGGTCGTCGCCATAATGGATGGGTGTTTCCTTAGTTGCCAAGGAAGTAGGTGGATCAATCCCTTCCGATCCTCATCGGCGCATGTGTTATATCGTTTGCGACTCAGAATGTTTTTTTTTTGACAGGCCTGAATGAATTTCTCTATGTTGTGTGGCAAGAAATATAGTATCTTCCGATCCTCTAGCCAGCACAAAAGTTGCAGGAGCGATTAGTGGGATGGCTAACCTCGAAAAGCTGAATAGATTGACTAACAATGTCTATAGCAATGGGCGTCAATTCCAAGATTTCGGGACAGATAAGGTGAAGTCGTCTTGCCCAAGTATGGGATCGACTTCTGGAGACCCATAAAATACAAAGACGTCTTGAACCGCGTTTCCTGTCCTATACGCTCCACACCCCCGACATCTTACTCGTCTGGAACCCATGGAAAGATGCAACTGGTGCGGTCAAGGTAACCTTGTGCCGTACCAGTATGACCGCCGCAGGAAAGTCATCGGCATTTTTGGTTGCTGGGGGATGAAGCAGACCTAAGTATACCACCAGCGTGAGGATACATCCGTTCAAATCACGCCCATACTTGCGGTACCAGTTAGGAATGATAATAGAATGCTTCCATTTTGCTGCCAGGACAGTTGGGCGAAACGACGACGACGTGCTTCAAGTCCAAATGCGCCTTTCAGGCTATAGAGTTGAATTCTGGCACAATATCACACCTTGGCATGATATGACATCCAGAGAATGATGGAATAAGATGATGTTGTCGGTTACCCACACCATAGTAGCTAGTGGATTATGGCTTTATGTTAATGGTGTCGTAACTTGTTATGGGTACTCCACCAGGACCCCCGCCGGATTGTGATACCCATCATCAGGTGACATACGGTTCTGGCGCATATTCAGTGGTATCGTCCAACCGCTACAGTCCCAATCCCAAGTACCCACCGTTATCACCAACCATGCGAAGAATATAGATCGAGGAAGCGTGTCTTCCACAAACTTGGTCCGGTATATTTTCGGAACCGGAATGTACTAGCTCGCTTCGCCTATCATATCAATGATGTTGTGCTAAGGTATAAAAACTCCGAGATATGGACATAACAATCACTTGCACGGTTTAGGGTGTCTGCAAAATACGTATCAGCCATCCGCTTTCTTTTCACAAAACAGACTTCAAACAACACTCGACTCCGTAAATGGATGTGATCTTGACCTAGTATTCTCCACACTGCTTTCGAGATATCCTAAATCAGTAAGCTAGGTCACGATCTAGTAGCAAAAATAGCAACTCCATCCGCGAGAAGAACCAGACACTGGTGGAAGGGTTGCGCTACGTGAGAAAATAGATAAGTATAATGCAGGAATCCAAATGTATTTCACACCTGCAAACCATTGAGTACATGGGAAAACGGGTCGCGAGATGCAAATTCACACTCCACTGGGGCGATGATCAGGTACGAACCATAACCCATGTGTCCACAGTCACACATGGCAAATAATGCTACCGCGGTGGGTAGGGAGGGGCTAAAGGATCTCACACAAGCGACCAGCGAACTTGGCGTCTTCTATCTCCCCAACGCGTAATTTAAGCTGGTAAGTGTCGTAAGTAGCGGGGTCAGCCAGTTATTGTTCGTAAAATTTCTGTATGATCCATGACATTTGGCACTACTAGAATAATTTTGCCTTCGATAAGCTTCCCAGTCGCTGCTTTTTACTCACCTCATCGACATCATTTGAACTCTTTTGTTCAACTGTTTGGGGCGCTAGCCTCAAAACCAATCGCAAATTGGCAGAATGAGCATATATTCATAGAGAAGGATGTTGTCCTGCAGAAGCGTTTGGCTAGCCTGGCATATGGGTTAGATCTGACGAGTTTGTTTAGTGAAATCGTGGCTCGACGGCAAACACAGTATGCTTGCCAGCGGAACAGCAGAAACGAGCCATGAGTCCTTGCAATTGGGCGATACGCGGTGATATCGATGAGGTATAAAGTGAAGATGCAAATGAAGACGAAATGGTACTGGTCACGCGTTACGCGTCACAAGCATGTACAGTTTTTTTTTTTTTTTTTTTTTTTTTTTTTCGCATTGTCAAAAAGGTTTATTCAACCGAAGGTAGCATACCAATATTACAGGAGGGAGAAATACTATTGAGCTATTCCTACATAGTGAATGCAGCCACTGGAACAGGGTACTTATGCAGATCTTAGGCCAGGGATGGCAGAGGGGTGGGTGGAGCATTGAGCTAGGACTCTAGTAGTCCAGTAGGTGGCTGTCAGGGTCGGGGCGTGCTTTGGCATGCTGGGCATTTTGTGTGGTTCTATGGAGCATGTTGCATTGTACCCTAGTTTTCTCCAAAAAGGAGAGGGCTTGAGGTTTGTACCATGCCCTGTAGTACAGGCAAATGCAATTGGTGGTGCTGTGGGTGCCATCTGTTATGATACAGACTTTTTCTTTATTTTTCTCTATTTTATTCAGAGGCCTATGGATGCATAATGGGATGTGAGCATATGGTGAGGGACCCCTATCCAGATATGGCAGGAGGATTTTATAACCCAGGGTGGCTATATGATCAAGGCTATTAGGAGATATTGGGTGAAATGGTGTTTGCAGGAAGGGACCAAGAGTCTGGGTAAGGCTGGACAGGTCTGGGAGATGGGTCTGTGTTACAAGGGCAGTAGACCAAGTTGCACAACCAGAGGAGAAGAGAGAAGAAAGAAAGAAACTCTGTAGCACTTGTCTATGACAGTTACTATCAAGAGCCTGGGGGTTCTCAGGCTCTAACTACTACTATATACCCCTCACCTCATGGTCTCCTCATGTCCGCCTCTCCTTAACCTCATGCCCTGCTGATATAAGCTAGGGCGCTACCATGGGCACCTGTCTGTCACTCTTGTCACCCGCTGTGACCCACAACTGTCAAATTGTAACATTACCCCCCCCCTTAAGGGTTCGGTTCCACACGAACCATGTCAGGGTTGTCATCTGGGAGAGCATAAAGTGCCGCTCGATCGCCCTTCCACTTGCGCCATTTGCACTCTAAGCAGTCCTGGTAGTCACATTCGAACTTACCATCTTCCCAGCTGAACAACTGTTTCGGAATGTGTGTACTGGTATGGTTTTGATACCATCAAAAGGCATCCCATGGTAACCTTTGAGGGGCAGGGGCATTAGGATGTTTCTGATGAAACTCCTGGATTGTGTCCCCTGCATTCTCTAAATTCTTAACTGGTTCCCAGGTGGACTCTTCGACCAGAAAGCCCTTCCATTTGACGAGGTATTGAATGCCTTGCAACTGTCCAAAACTTCCTCCACTTCATACTCTTCCCCTTGTACCTTGGCTTCCTCCTCTGCTCTCTTCGCACTCAACTCTTCATCCTTCCGCCTTTGTTCTGGAAAGACTGGCTGTACGTAATGGTTTCAACAGTACCTCATTGAACACATTATATACTTTCCATGACTTGGGGAGGTCCAGCCGGTATGCAGCCGATCCAACCTTCTCTAGCACCTTGTATGGCCCATAGAACTTGCCATCAAGCTTCTTTGATGCTCATACATGTGGAAGATGTTCTGCATTGACATAGACCTTGTCACCGACCTGATATTCTCTAGCAGGATGTTTCCCCTTGTCATACTGTTTGGCCATCCATTCAGCTGCCTTTTCCAGGTTTTCCACTGCTAAGTCACATGCCTCGCGTGCATTATACACGAACTTCTCTACATCCACCACTTTGGTGGTCAGCTTAGGGTCACTCCACTTCCTTGGATGTTTCCCATTGTTCAAATAGAATGGGGTGAAACCTGTGGCTGAGTTTTCCCTGTCATTATGACAAAACTGAGCAAGCGCCAAATGCTCGCTCCAATCATCCTGTTTGTCATTTGTGTACATTGCCAAAACTCGTGCACTTCCTGGTTAACCCATTCTTGTTACGGTTGATGTCCACAACGTCGTTCAGCGTCCGAGTCTTATAGCGGCAAACAGAGTCTTGGTCTGTTCCCAACCACTAGACAAGGGTTCTAGGCACTAAGTCTGATGACGACAAAGGCTAGAGAGAGAGCGAGGAGAGCGGTTGAGGCGACGAGCGAAAGAGTGTTCAAGTTATGGATATGATTTGACTAAGTTGGAACTAAGGAATTACGGTACATGAGAGGGGTTTATATACGTTAAGAGAGCAATAGAAACTAAAGGGGAAAGAGCATAGCTATCTAAGAAAGGAAAGGTGAAGGTAGCTATGAAAGGAGATAACGTCCAAGCGTAACTATGGGTTTGTAACAAGTAAAATGTAGTCCGTTAACAAAGGGAAAAGAGAACTGTAACATTACCCCCTTTGTATGCGAGAAGTCACCGACTTCTACCAGCCAGAAGTTGTCCAGCCATGATCTGTCCTAGACTCGGCCCATTTGACGGCGTTGTCCAGTTCTTTTGTTGATGTTTCCACCTTCCATTTGAGGGCCTCAGCAGCTCGATGCAAGTTTTGTGCGTTGCGGAGGAAGGAGTCGCGTTCCTCATAGGTCATCTTGTGTGGATTGATAGTGAGGGTGAGAGCGGCAAGATTGTCGGTTGCGGAGGAGAGGTTGGTGATAGAACAGGTGGTGGCAGCAAAGCGTCAGCAACGACGGTGAGCATGGTGTTCCTTTTAACAAACTGGGCGAAGTGCGGGAGGTGATGATCCTCGGGGTGTATCTGGGGAAGGAGGTCGGCCGGATGAATATGGAGGTCGTCATCCTCGAAGTGGATGACTGTCGTGTTTTCTATGAAGACCTCGAGTGGGAGGTCTGGGACGGCAAGGAAGGGCAAGAAGGCGGCGGCGGCTTTGTCGATGCGCCAGTGGGCACAGAAGAGGAGTGCCAGAGCGATGAAGTAGGCAGCGAGGGCAAAGAAAGTGAACATGTCGGTATGATGTGAGTATTGGCGTTAGGTGATGATACCCGGGAATTTATATGTGTTCCGGGTCGCTGATTTCCAAACCCGAATCCCAACTTTCTGTATCTAGTGGATCTTCGATTGCAGGGTCGGTGAGAAGTTCTCGTTCCTCTGTAATGAACCTGGTTAATGAATCTAAATGTTGGATTCCTGGTGTCGTTGTTGGGGTGACTAAGAATCTTCTAATTCTTCTGATGATGTCCGCTATTACCTCTCCCATTGCAGTAGACAAATAGTCAAGATCATCAAGGATGTCTTCCATGAAAATGTGAGGCCTTCCTGGTATTCTGATTCTTCGGCTAATTAACCAGATTTGTGCGCTACACTCCCGTATCAGTTTAGTGATCTCGTCCATCTGCTTGTATTCTTCCGGACATAGCAATCTTCCATGAGCACTTTTGTAAACGTCACTGTTTCTGATGGTTAGAAGTTGGTATGCAGGTGGATCTTTATTATAGGCAGGTAGATCGTCGGCTGCGAATCGTAGGTCATGGTACTTGGGAAGATAGTTCTGGATGGCATTGCAAGGGAACTCTGTTGTTCCTGAAGGGTTCTTTTGGTGACGGTGATCAAGTCGAGGGGTGCAGTAGTATCGTGTGACCAATGCCACAGTTTGGGTGAGTTTTCCTGATGGGTTCGGTATTCTAGGAGCGTGTTGGAAAGGGAGGTATTGTATGTGGGTATAGACGGTCTTTTCTTTAAGAGCTATAGTGTATCGAGAGAGTGTTGAGCAGTTCCGTTTTGTATAGTGGTAATTTTGTTTCAAGACGTGGCGGTTTCTGTATTGAGTCATGGTTCAGAGGTGTCGGCGTTGTTGGTATTCTGATAGGATATCAGTGGCGTTTGCAAGATTGCGAGCGGGTTCCCAAGAATTATCATTCGATCCATAGCCTTTCCATTTAACCAGGTAATGGTTGCCTGTGCCTCGTTTCCTGTGAGCTAGAATTGCCTCAACCTCGAATTCCTCTTGTCCATTTACGAGATCAGGGGGTGGTTTCACATAGTTCGGCCCATGCGCAGTCGTTTCCCTGTATGGGGTAAGGAGTGACGTATGAAACACAGGGTGAATGCGCCATTGTTTTGGGAGTTTCAATTTGTATGTCACTGGTCCCATCACTTGTTTGATTTCGAAGGGTCCTTCTCGTTTTGGTGCTAGCTTTCTGAACTGATATGGTATGTGAAGATTTCGGTTCTCAAGCCATACTTTGGTGCCTTTTTCAAATCGTATTGCTTTGTCCTTGCGTCGTCTTGCCACTAGTTGTCTTGCTAGTTTGTGTGCTGCTAGCGCTTCTTCTCTGGCTTTCCTTAGGAACTGAAGGCGCTCCTCTGCTGCTGGTGTGGTCATTCGCGTAGTAGCTGTGGGAAGCGCAACAGGGTCCGTCCCATACATTAGTCTGAATGGGGAAGTTTTGATAGTGTCATGATGTCGGTTATTGTGAGCAAACTCGGCTATTGGGAGAAGCAGTTTCCATAGATGCGGTTCATTGGAGCAGAACATTCGAAGGTAGACTTCTAATTCCTGGTTGACTCGTTCTGTTTCTCCATCAGTCTGAGGATGATAGGCTGTGCTCATTCTATGGTCAATTCCTAATGCTTTTTGTATTTCCTGAAATACTTTTGCGGAGAACTGTGGTCCTTGATCTGAGATTAGAACGTCGGGCAGGCCAAACCGTTTAAAAATTTCGGAGACATAAAGTTCCGCAGTGCCTAGTGCATCGATTGTCTTCTTGCAAGGTGTGAAAATTACCCCCTTTGTAAGACCATGGTCCACCGTGACCAGGATTGAGTCAAAGCCATCGGAGAGGGGTAGATCAGTGATGAAATCAAGGGTTACTTGCTGAAAGGGGCGGGTTGCTTTTGACGGAATTGGGTGAAGGGCTGGTACATTTGGGTGTGTGTTAATCTTCATCTGCTGACAGAGGGCGCATCCTTCCATCCATTCCCTGACATGTTTGAACATTCCAGGCCACCAGTAGTCACGCTTAAGGAGTTCAAGGGTCTTCAATCGTCCAGGGTGACCAGATGATCGTGCTTCGTGCGTTTCTTTAATTAATTTGGTTCGTAACCCATCTTGGTCAGGGATGTAGGTTTTTCCGAGATAGTGAACAATGCCATTGGTGTAAGACCAATCTTGTATGTTCGATTTGATCGGTGGGGCACAGTGCGTGGTGATAACCTTGATTAGAATACGTCCAAAATCGTCCTTTGACATTGCTTTCTGAATTTCTGTGACTAGATCTTCTGCAATAAGACAAATAAAACGATCCTCTGGTAGGACTACAATGTCTTCTTGTAATTTGCTGTTTCCCATATGATCAGGGCGTTGGGATAGGGCATCTGCTTCAAACATTTTTGTGCCAGGGACGTGCTCAATGCGTAGGTCAAATTCTGATAATAGGGATGACCATCTAGCTTGTCTGGGTGTTAAGCGTTGAGCGGTTCGATAGTAGGATAGATTCTTGTGATCACAGTGAACTATAGTGGTGTGGGGTGATCCATGTAGTAAATGTCGCCAGGTCATCAATCCTTTGATAATTGCCAAGAGCTCTCGATCGTAGATCTGGTAATTCTGTTCCGTTTGTGTTAATGCATGTGAGATAAATCCGCAGGGATGTAGAGATCCTGTTTCATCTGTTTGTTTCAAGACTGCTCCTATTGCCTTACTTGATGCATCGGTTTGAAGGATGAAGGGTTGAGTAGGATCTGGCATTAATAATACCGGCATAGATGCAAATCGTTTCTTTAGAATTTCAAAAGCATTGTTCCGTTCAGTGGTCCAGTCAAATGGTTCTGTTTTCTTAGTGAGGTCGGTAAGTGGTTTAGCAATTGCGGCAAAATTCCCAATGAAACGTCGGTAAAAATTCCCAAATCCGAGGAATGATCGGACTTGTTTGACTGTGGTAGGGACTGGCCAATCGGCTATCCCAGCTAACTTTATTGGGTCCATCTGAATGCGTCCAGGGGTGATGATCATTCCTAAGAATTTGACCTCCTGTGTGGCGAACTTGCATTTTTCAAGTTTCAGGAATAGATCGTTATCTTGTAACCATTGTAAAATTTGTTTTGTCCGCTCCTCTAGCTGTTCTAGTGTTTCCGCACAGATTAACATGTCGTCCATGTAAATGATCAGCCATCCTTCATTGATCATGTCCCTAAAGTATTCATTCATCATAGTCTGAAAGGTTGACAGTGAGTTGCATAATCCAAAGAACATTACTGTTGGTTCGTAGAGTCCTCGATTGGTAATAAAGGCTGCTTTCCATTCATCTCCCTTTTTGATGCAAACATTGTTGTATCCCCATCGGAGGTCTAGTTTGGTGAAATATTTGGCGCCTCGTAATTTAGTCATGAGATCGGAGACAAGGGGAAGGGGATATGCGTTTTTGACAGTCCATTCATTCAGGTATCGGTAATCCTGACAGGGTCGGAGTGCTCCACTTTCTTTCTTTGCTACAAAGCAGAATGGTGACGCCTGCGGTGATGTAGATGGTTTAATGTATCCCTTCTTGAGTTGTTCATCAATCCATTCGTCTAACAGTCCTTGTTCTTTGACCGATAGAGGGTAAAGTTTACTAGCTTTTGGGACAAAACCCTCCTTTGTGTTGATTGCATGATCCCACAGTCGGCTGGATGGGAAGCGTTCTGATGCCTTCTTATCAAAGATGGTGCGCCATTGCTCATATTCTGTAGGTAGAGTGGTGGATGGTTCGTCTTTCTTTAGCCTATGCTCTAGTTCCTGTGATGCCGATGTTTTAACTCTAATCCAATAGTCATCCTCACCCCATTGCTGGGAGTCAAGGGCTAGCTGCCAGATTGCTTTTGGCGATGCGTCCAGATCTCCAATTTTCAGAGATTTCTCTTGCCAGTTGATGATTGGGTTATTTTCTTCTAACCAAGGTATTCCTAGAATCATTCGTTGATCGCCTAACTTAGTGATCCAGAACCAATTGATAAATTGCTGTCCTTCGATCATGTAGCATATCTTGGTTCGATGTGTGATCATTCCTTTCACATTTACTGTTCCATCTGCATTTCTGACTTTAATTGGTTTCTTAAGTCGTTCTTTCCTGAGCTCCTTCACTGCTCCTTCATCTACAAAGTTTCCTTCTGCTCCACAATTGATTAGGGCAGATGTTCCAGCGGGTAAATCGGTCGATTTGATAGTTAATGAAATGCACTTGTCATTGTTGGATAATACTATTACAGAATCAAGCGCTAACTGTTCAGATCTCGATAATAAGGAAGGGCCAACCGCTGAGTGATGCTTCCTAACTAAAAACCCTCGTTTTCGAATTCGTTTAAGAGGGCATTCTTCTCTTCAGTAGACATTGCTGAAAAGATGGCTCTAATTTTCTTTGTTGGTTCGTCTTCTTCCTTCTGTTGTTCCTCAGTGACGGAACGGACAGCCTTATTCTGATAAGAAGACCTGGATGAAGATGCATCATTGTGTTTCGGGCAGTTCCTGGAGATGTGTCCCTGTGTTCCACATCTGAAACACTTGCCAGTCTTTCGGTATTCCTCCTTTTGATCATCTGTCAATCGGCCAGGAGTTGTGGTATTTATAGCTCTGATTGCTCCGGATCGATTATTGTTTCAACTGAAATGCGTTCCAGATCCATCAGTGGTTCTCCTGTTTCCCTGTCCTGTCATGTCCCAAGCGTTATGGTGATCCTCGGCCTTATCATAGGCTTCTTGCATCGTCTTGATCTTCCTTTGGTCCTGTAAGATCGTCCGAGCAAGTTCTAAGGGTAATCCTTTGACGAATGCCTGCAACTGAGCGGGTGTTCCAGTGAGCCCAGAGGTTCCTATGTCCATGCAAAATTTTCTAATGTATTCTGGAACTGAAACACCGTTTCCAACTCTTAATTTGGATAGATTGTTCAGGGCTCGAAGGGCGCTATTGACTTCCCCCCAGTCATTGATAAAACGTGTTTCAAATGCTTCATAGTTGCTCCATTTGAACGTGGCTGTGGTACTGCCTCTGTTGTCGTTCAATTCGCTTCGGATAATAGTTTTCCAGTCATCTAGTTCTGGTCCCATGCATGCAAGTGCGTATCTGGCTTTCTTCTCATCCTTTCCTTCATAGTTTTGTTCGTTGAGGGTAAAGTAATCCTCAAGCTGTCCTAAAAATGACCTTGCTTCGATTCGTTTGCCTGTAAAGGGTCGTATAGGCTGCGGTTTGATATCTCCTTTAGAGCTAGCACTGGTTTCAGACGCCATTCTTGGTTCAGGAGTGATTGGTGGTTTGGGGTTAATCAGTGGTTCAGGGGTTGGTGTTCTGGTGATCAGTTTTGGTTCTGGAGTAGGGGTTCTACTCGGAGTTCTGGGTTTTGGAGATGGGGGTGGTCCTTGTTTCGAGTAATCTGTATCAAATGGGTTTTCCTCAAGCTTGGCTTGTTCAATTCGTAGTAATTCCTCCCACTCTGCTAAAAGGCTAGCTGTGATTCTGTGTTGGTCGCTTCCACTGAAGAATTTCCTGTAGAGGGTCCTTCCTGGTTCGTTTTCTGGTTCCTTAACAAGGTAGAGCGGTTCTCCTTGTACTTCACTACCCCAGTCTAGGTAGATTTGATCAGGTAAATCGAATTCAAAGGCTCCTGAGTAGGAGTCTCCTGAAAAATATTTGTCTGGGACTGGTTCGTTTCGTTTCCATCCGTCTGTAACAAAGTACCAGGTTTGTTGGTAGAGAAAAACTTCTCGTTGTCCAAGGTAGGTTTTCCCCTTATAGGTGACGGATCCGTTCGGGGGTCGTTCCTGAGAGCTGCAGGTCTCAATGGTGTCGGCTAGGGTGATACCCTGAGCTGGTCCTGAGTTCCAACTTATGTTACGGTTGATGTCCACAACGTCGTTCAGCGTCCGAGTCTTATAGCGGCAAACAGAGTCTCGGTCTGTTCCCAACCACTAGACAAGGGTTCTAGGCACTAAGTCTGATGACGACGAAGGCTAGAGAGAGAGCGAGGAGAGCGGTAGAGGCGACGAGCAAAAGAGTGTTCAAGTTATGGATATGATTTGACTAAGTTGGAACTAAGGAATTATGGTACATGAGAGGGGTTTATATACGTTAAGAGAGCAATAGAAACTAAAGGGGAAAGAGCATAGCTATCTAAGAAAGGAAAGGTGAAGGTAGCTATGAAAGGAGATAACGTCCAAGCGTAACTATGGGTTTGTAACAAGTAAAATGTAGTCCGTTAACAAAGGGAAAAGAGAACTGTAACAGTTCTGTCTGACCGTCGGTCTGTGGGTGGTACACCGTTGAGGGATTTCCCTTCATGTCCAACAACCGGAACAGTTCCTTCATGAACTGGGAAACAAACTGAGATCCCCTATCACTGATGACCTTCTGAGGAAGTCCATGATCTCTGAACACATTATCATGGAAAAGCCAGGCCACTCCTAATGACATAATTGTGGAATTCATTGGTAAGAAGTATGCTTTCTTAGTGAAACAATCCACTACCACCATTATCATGTCAAAGCCTCATGATTCCGGAAATGGTCCCATCAGGTCCACAGACACATCTTGCCATGGTTGACCCAGTATACTGTTGGGTCGTAGAGGCGCTGCCCTCTTTGTTTGGTCTGGTTTGACAGTTTGACATGTCCTACACCCCATGGCGTTGGGGTCCCTAGTGCTCGACATTGTTGCTGCTGTCAGTGGTGGACCTTGTGTTGCTCCACTGGTCCGAGTCGCAGGCATTGGTGAAATCCTGTTATGGGTACCCTGCGTTCTTGTTGTCAATGCCTGGGGTTGGTGTGACCCTTGCCCTGGATTTACATTGTAAAATTTCTGGGCATCCCACCAAGCCTTGTTTAATTCCATCGCCTTTGTGTACCACTTCTCTAAATCCCCTGTAGTGGTTCCATCTCCTGGCACTTTTGTTTTGACAATCCTCAACCCGAGTTGGGGATGTAATCCTCTCCTGAATTGCGCTATGAGTGCAATCTTGTTGTAGCCCGTGAGTTGGGCTAATCCTCTGAAATCTACAATATAGTCTTCTACATTGCATTTTCCCTGCTGTAGACCCTGGATCTTGCAAATTGCATCATCCCAGGTTTCGGTTGTCAGGAAGAATTCCCTGGCTTCCATGTCAAACTCTTGCCAACTTGTGAAAGGTGGCTTGTGAATGAATGCCGCCTGTTCGACGTTCTCAACTCTGTCCAATAACGACGTTATTCCATGTTGTTCTTGTGTTAGGGTAGTCCCTGCTCTCCAGGTTCCTAATGCCTTCCACTCTTTGCGCTCCAACGCATTTTCCAATATTTGTTGGAGCTTGACTCCTGCCCAATTCCTTGCACGGTTTGCCAACCCGCCTCAGATATGCTGAAGTGACATTGTCACCTGTCATGAGACTGTCCTCTGCTTGGTTAAGTGGAAGTAAATCGCCATGCTTCTTAACCAATTGGCGATTAATTCCGGCTGTCCTTCATAGTAGTCCAGCATGTCCAACTTAACCGTTGGGGCGGTCTCTTCCCTGGGTGGATGGAACAATGTTTCTGCTACTGTACCGATCCCTTCTGCAAATGGTCGGACTTGGTTTCAACAGTCATTCTCTGTCTGTCCTTCCCAGGTTGCATTTTCAGCTGTAGTTCCAAATACTGCTATGTATGCAGTTACTAACATGAGAACTGCAGACATGAACACGTCTGTAACTGTGAATCCAACCCTATGGTGGTCAGGTCCGTACCACTTCCATATTTCTCATGCAGGGGAGCCCCATTCTTCGTCCTTTTCTATGTGGTAGATCTGGCATCAGCAATCATAAGACACTGACACATGGATCTCTTCGTTTCGCATATCCTTCTCATAGAGGGATATTTCAACCCAGGATGGGTTTACCTTCCATGCGAAACTCAACCAGTACTGTGGTTTGAATAACCATAAATAGCAGTATCCTGGTGTTGTTGGTGATACATTTGTGTGTCCTTGTTGTGGGAGTGCATAGCCATCCCACTGTTGTACCCAACCAATCCAGTCTTCCATGTTGATTTCATATTGGGGAACATCGTCCAGCCATGCAATGCTGAATTTGTGTTCTCCCCACACCCGCTCTATTGGTGACCTTCTCTGAACATTGATGTTAGTTATGTCCTGTAATACTCTTTGAGGGTACACCACTCGTTCTTCTGGTTCTGCGCCTAAGCACACTGCCCTCCATCCTGCACCCACACTCCAGTGGGTCAGCTTGTCAATATCCTTCCATGCATAAGTGTCAATATTGTCAACTTCTTCAGGTTGCACCAATACTACATGGAAAATTCCCTGCTCTGGTCCGTCTTGTAATTTGAACCACATTGTCTCGTCCCACATTTCAATTTCCCAAGAGGAAATATCGTATAATGTTGGATATTTGGGCCATTCGAACTTGTCCCAAAATTCCCTCTTGAACAACCATAGGTAGCACCACCCACGGATCATGTGCTTTGGGATTTTAACTGACATCCTCACGGTTTGTTTTGTTTTTGCAAAGTCCACCTTGGTTTTTGCTGGACCAGGGAAGATCATCTCAACTGACTTCCTCCACTCCTTTGTACGAGTGCAGTGCTCCTTCAGCGACTCCTCTCCCATTTCCCACAGGAACATGGTCATGCTGAGTCCAACGGATCCGTCAAGGACTCCTTCTCCTTCATACTCATTTGGTGTTGGTGGCGGTGCCATGTTGTGCAGCTTTGTCATTCTCAGTGGATCATACCGTTGAACCTGCAAGTAGTGTGTGGAGTTCTTTATGTTTCCGTTGAGTGCATGAACCAACCTGTTCATGGCTTTTTGCAACAGATGCCAATGATGGCCCACCAATACCAAATCATGTTGTGTGCAATCAAATGCATGCCTAACATAGCTTGCTAGAACTTGGAAATCCAACTTGATTTTGAACACCAAGTTCTGCTCATCATCGAATCCCTATCCTCCGACTTTCTTCAAGTTGATGAAAGTGGACTGGGACCACTTTGACTTCTTGTCATGGATCCATTTGTTACACTTCTGCATATGGACCCAATTATAAAGCGACTGCTCCTGGTCACCCAACTCAATATGAACACCCGGCATAGTCTCCAGCTGGTTGATCATCTCGTCGTACTTGGTGTACACCTGTTTGTATAGCGCCACTGCTGCTTTTCGTTTCTTATCCCAACTGGCTTTAGGGATAAATCTGCCAACCAACTCGTCAGCCATGTACTTGTAATTGGGAACCTTCATTGTCCCTCCTGGTGTCGTGACTGCCAGTGTCGAAGGCTTGACCTCCACTGCCTTCCTTGGTACAACCAGCTTGATTTGATGCACCTGCCGCACCCTTTCCTTAACACGTGTGGCCTGCACCTTTTCTCTTTCGAGATGTGCTGCCTCGTCACGTTCCTTGCACTCCCTGAGTAATGCTTCCCACGCATTGGACTGTTCAGCCCGAGTCACTCTGTTGGCCTTGGCAAGAAGACAGCATGTCTCCTTGACCTCGTGCCTACAGCGCTCTGCAGCCTTGTGGATAATCCGCCAACAAACGTGCATGTTGTTATCAGTGGGTACTGGCTGACATGCCAGTTGTGCAAGCTGTCCTTTTTCATAGGCTTGCCACCATGCATAGTTAGCATTTTCTTGGGTGTGCCACTCGTCCTCAATACAGCTCTCGATGAGCCCCTGTAACAAAAACTCCATCTTACTCAGATCCCACACTGATCTGATGTAAGGAGCCTTCCAATTCTTCTGCTGAGACACCCTTATGGGGATGTCGCCAGAAGGGTATCCACCTGTTCTCGGGGTCAATTTTGTTATGAGCTCACGCTCAACACAAACCCACAAGCCTTGCAGAGAAAGGTGGAGGATAAGAATGAGAGAAGGAAATGTTATTGAGACTACATTAGACAGAATCTAATGCCCATACAATGAGTGTAAGATAAACTATCTTAAGTCTTGGGGAACCAAGACTACCTACAGCTGGTCTTATATACTATTCTACTAAGACCCCTTGCAACCCTTCCCACTGGCACCTCAACAGCCTCAGTGACTCATACTGCTTGAGCACTGCTTCCAGTGCTGCTTCTGGACTTCATCTATCTTTAGCAATGCTGTGCGCCCTTGACAGTTCCACATGCGCCCATGGCCTAGAACCTTCCCCTCAGCCTGGCGCTCCCACAGTCTCCATCTGGGCCCTATTCCATGAGGCATACTGCTCACAGGCCTCCTGTGATCCCCAACAGGGAGTTGCTATTGCCATATCAAGCTGTCGAGCATTGCCGCTGATCCCATGCCTTATTGGGGTGATGTACTGATGTGCTGATGTGATCCGCATGCACTGCCACCCAGGGTTGCAATCTCCTTCCTAATATGTAGGTGGTTGGCCCAACCAACCATTGTCTTGTCTTCTAGTGAGTGCTCCCATGCGCTAACCCATGCAAAGTGTTCCTATAGTCCCTTCCATGATCCCAGATCATGTATAGATGTCCCAGAGTGGTCCCAGATCACTAGCAAGATAAAAAGAAGAAAAAGATGTGTTAGGATGGATTCCTAACAAATTTGGCATGATCGGCCCGCACCCCCACAGAACTCTTCGATTTCAGTCCACCATGTGACACAAGGAGGTGGTGCCTGGGTTTTTGCTCAGATGTCCTCGTGCTCATGGAACTAGCTGTGATACATGATTGGTATTCTGAGACTGTGCATCCTTGATACACGGCACCCCCCTGCATTGTCTTCAGGTGTTTTCCCACCCTCTTCCACTGTGCCAGCTGCCAGCCCCCCTGACCCACTATCCCAGGGCAGGATGGCACTCTCACTGTGTGCAGTTGTGTCACCTTAGATGCTGCGACCTGTGTGAAAGAAACTGAAAAGGAGCTCATACTGGCTCCACTGACTGATGTGCTCTGCTGAGCAACTTGAGAAGTTGCGTTGACGACGCCTTGAGTGATAGTGCTGTTAGCACCTGAGATCAATGTTGCCTGTGATGCTGGCATAGCGGTCGGTTGTCGCAGTTGGTAGACAATACCTATGCGAGGTGGTCTTCAAGGCTCTTGATTATGTTACAAGGTCGGTAGACCAAGTCACACAACCAGAGGAGAAGAGAGAAGAAAGAAAGAAACTCTGTAGCACTTGTCTACGACAGTGACTATCAAGAGCCTGGGGGTTCTCAGGCTCTAACTACTACTATATACCCCTTGCCTCATGGTCTCCTCATGTCCGCCTCTCCTTAACCTCATGCCCTGCTGATATAAGCTAGGGTGCTACCATGGGCGCCTGTCCGTCTCTCTTGTCACCCACTGTGACCCACAACTGTTGGATTGTAACAGTCTGGGTCTTGTTGCTGCGCGTGCATAGCCTTACCAGCTGCGCAGACTGTGCGCACAGACCAGTGACTCAGGTATATAAGGGGTGCGTTCTGTAGGTAGGAGTCCTTAAGACTCTAGATTGTTTCCTCCTTGTAGGTCACAGACTATTATGTCTTAGCTTCGTCTCAATCCATATCTCTCCTCTGAAGCTTGTGATTGTGTATAAGGATTAGTCCTAACATAATCTAGAGTCTTCTTATCACACCCTTCATTGTTGGTCACAGCGCGGAGCAAGTCTTGCTCGTCATCGCGGACAGTGACAAAGAGAGTTTCGTTTCTCGACAAACCATCTGACTCTGTACACGTTACAGCACGTGTCTACAGACAGCCTCAAGGAATCTAGGCAATGTCGACACCAACAGCAGATAGCCTCATTCTACCATTGTAGAGTGACTACGGCCAATTGGCTACTGGCAACAAAACAGTACTAGATGAGAGCTTGGAGTGCACTGTAGTCGACCAGGCAGGGTCTTGCAGGCACCAGCACCAGTATTGCGGAAAAGGGAGCGGACCTCCTGAAGAAAATCCATCTGTGTGCCATGTATCAAGGAGATACAGTCTAGAAATACCAATTGTTATGGTCAATGTCCACAACGTTGTTCAGCGTCCAAGTCTACAGCAACAAACAGAGTCTCGGTCTGTTCCCAGTCACTGGACAAGGGCTCTAGGCACTAAGTCTGACGATGACGAAGGCTAGAGAGAGAGCGAGGAGAGTGGTTGAGGCAATGAGCAAAAGAGCATTTCAAGTTATGGATAAGATTCGACTAAGTTGGAACTAAAGAACTACGGTACATGAGTGGGGTTTATATACGTTGAGAGAACAATAGGAACTAAAGGGGAAGGAGCATAGCTATCTGAGAAAGGAAAGGTAAAGGTAGCTATAAAAGGAGATAACGTCTAAGCATAACTATGGGTTTGTAACAAGTAAATGTAGTCCGTTAACAAAGGGAAAAGAGAACTGTAACACCAATTACATATCAGATCTATTTGATCTGAGCATGAAAACATTCTAGTGAACACCTGGGCACCACACACTTGGGTCATTTTGTGGAATTAAATTGAACATTTGAGTGCGGGTGCATTATTGACCACATCGGACAGTGGTAGTATTAGGAATGGCAGGGCTATTCAAATTCGTATTGCCAAGGGCCAACATGACCCTTGTACAAATTGGGAAGGCATTCTCGGTTGAATAGGTGCAGGGATGTGCAGTAGAAAAATTATCCAAACCAGTACAAGTCCAGACCAACAACTGGCAACGTGATGCTCATGTATGAGCATGGAGACTCTGGGTCAGAAAGCAGAGGTGTCTTGATAAGGAACAAAGATGTCAAGAAAAATTAGCGGCATGGCACGCTGAGGAAGCAGCCATCAAGGAACAGGAGGATGTGTGGCAGGAGCTACTAAAAATACGCCATAAACAATTAATGCAAAAGCGCTGGTTCAGGGAACTAGAACAACAGATTGCCAGGGAAAGGATAACCCTGGAAGACATCTTAAATCAGTTAGAGCCAGGATCAGCGGTGCGAGAGGCACTGTTCAATACACCCTCAAACATTGAATTGTTGTTGATCAGCTTCAATATCTATACATTGAAACATGATGGGCTCATATTAACACCCAAGGAATGGAACTGGCTGATGCACGCTTTAAACAGAAATATCATGAGTGCAGGGCAAGTAATGAGAAATGAAAGGCAACTCCAGAATGAGGAAAGACTCCGAGGAGAAAGATACGACCCATATCTTTCCGCATATATCCAATGGAGGTTGCCAAGGAATTATACACCACCCCACATATCCCAGTATGGGGAGGATGAAATTTTCATGCTGCCTGATCATGATTACTTCCTGTCCAAACTAGGAGAGGACGTTGAGTTCACACAGTGCTGGGTCCAAGGGATCTCGAAGGAGAAACCAGTGTTACCCGGGTCCTATACAACAGCTATTCCTAAAATGGCACCGTGGAAAGTGAATGGATACTGCTACTTGTATCTGTTCAAAAAGGAATTCCACAATCAGTTTCATTGGCTGGAATGGCCCACATTGGAACAGATTCTATCTTGGGAACCAGAGCTCAGGGATTAGTCCCCAGTCTTTGGATTACAGGACAATGTGAAACTGGACAAATTCCATGTACTGGAATGGGCAGAAATAAGTCTCAAAAAGGATGAGATTTATACCTGGAAAGACCTGGAATGCCTGGAGCAACATGAGAAATTTAACAAATGAGCCAGATTTGGAGGACAGGGGAAATCAAGATCCAAATTGCCTGCAACCATATCCTCATTTGTACAAGGAATCTCCAAAAACCTGTCTATTAGATCTCTACCCGAAGTAGGACAAGTCACAGTTAAAAAATCATACTCCCAAGCAGTCATTAGTGCGTTTGGACCAAGTAAAGCATTGACTAGAACTCAAGGAGCAGACTGGACCTGGAATGGAGGATCAGTTGCAAATTCATTGGACTGGTTAAAAGAGGATTTGGCAGCACCCAGCTTGTCTAATACAGAGGCACGAAGACGGGAAATTGACAATTGGAGATGGGAAATTAAGAAGGATATTTCCACTCCCTACCCATACCCAAAACCCAGATATGACAGACATACACTCCATCCAGATGTCCCTGGATTTTGTTATTTGTTCCTAATTAAAGCACAATACTGGGATGAATACAATTGGCCAGCGTACCCCCAAATTCATGAAGTAATATCATGGGATCCAAACCTAAGAAACAAACAGGTTAAAATTTTAATTTGGTGAACCCATGGCTTGGACCATTGCTATCACATTGACAAGCAAATGAATGGGTATGATGGAAGGGCACATCTAGATCTAATGAATAGATCTGGCTCAGGGCACAAGCAGTTAGGAGCATTTTGGTTTACCACTGATATGCTTGCAAACATGTATAATGCATTAACTGGATGGAGGACTGTATGGGCCGAGGACATGGAGTTACCTGCTCCTCAAGGCGCCACTCCGGCACAGATAGCTGCTCAGGAAGATGTTATCCAAAGACAGCAGATGCAGCGTGAAGAAACCATCATGGCAATAGGACAGGTGGTGGCTGGAATAGTAAATGAATATCAACAAGCCAACCCAATACCACTGCTTGCACCCCTTACTAAAGCCAAGATGCCCAATTATTATGAAGGAGATCCCCACATGGTGGATGGATGGCTGAGGCAAATGAGAACATACTTCACATTGGCTTGAGAAACTCAGTTAGACCGAAAGATCTCAATTTGCTTATACCAAATCCGGAAAGGAAAAGATAACCAAGCAGGAGATTGGGCAGGAGTTAAACTCAAAGCAGTCCAGGATGTGGAACAGGAATATCAAAATGAAGTAATCAACTCCAGATGGCCAGCTAATTTATCTTGGGCATCACTCAATCAAGGCATTATCGTAAATGACCATGAAATCTGATGACCCTTACAGAATCAATTTCCTTTTACTTCTTGGGAGGACTTTGCAATGCAAATGCATGAATTCTTCATGTCAACCGAGACTTGAGAAAAGGCAACTGATGCAATCTTGGCACTAAAGCAAGGAAATACAATGATTGAGGATCACGTAGTTAGGTTCAATGCCCTACTACGATTGGTCAGTTGGGACAATAGGGCATTGATCACGTTGTTCAAACAAAACATCAATCCTGCACTAGGACGAGACCTAATTAGGCACAGAAATCTAGGAGATGACATGACCCTGAAACAGATCCAGGATTGGGTGATAGAATTGGCACAAGCCTATCGCAAAGCAATGGAAGCATATGGGCCAGATAAACAAAAAGGCGGATATAAAGAAAAAATGGTTGCTAAGGATAATAAACCAAACCAGTTCCAATACAGTACGCCAACAATGTCCAAAGATCCAAATGCCATGGATGTCAATAAAAGTAAGAAGCAAATTACAGGTAACTGCTACAATTGTGGAAAAGAAGGGCATTTCACATGAGAATGCCTGGAACCCAAGAAACCATGGTGGAAGGATAAGGGGAAATGGAGAGTGAGAGGAATTAAAATAGAGGAGCTCACCGAGGAGCAATGGAAAGAACTTGGAAAAGAAAAGGGTTTTGGTGAAAGCCAGTAGGCAAGTGCTCAGTGCTGCTGGCTAGTAAAGTTTTGAAATCAAACAATGACTCTTGTGTAAATGTACAAGACTTGTTATATGAATATTTTTCTCATATTCATCGGATTCGTAACTTAAGTGTGAGTGCAAAACCTAGAATTAAGCAGTGGACTCCTGCTTGGGTGATGAGACGGATATGGCAACAAAACAAAACTGTTGCTATAGATTGTCTGAAAGGATGGGTTCATGAGAAGCGTTTATCTGAGGTGACACCACAATTGTTGAAGGAACTAAATCAACAATCAGAATTGGAAGCAATGTGGAATCTAGCACAGTTGCAACAACAAATTGTCAAGGCCTCAGGAAAACAGGAAATGAATCTAAAAAGGATAATAACCACTATGGATACAGGATCCACAATTCCTGTTATGGCTTTAGTTGATTCAGGATGCACAGGATCATGCATTAATGATGAGTTTGTGGAAAAACACCGGATGAACAAGTGATGCCTCATGCAACCAGTGCCAGTCTATAATGCAGATGGAACTCAAAATACTATGGGTAATATTGAGTACATGGTCCAGTTTAAATTGTGAATTGGAGACCATGAAGAAGTAATGGACTGCTGCATTGCATGTCTGGGAAAGACGGACTTGTTCTTGGGGCATGATTGGTTACAATTGCACAATCCAAGTATGAACTGGAAAAAGCAGGAAGTGACTTTCAGTTGGTGTCCAGGAACGTGTTGGAATCAATCCAGTGTGAGCGAACCTGAGGAGGAGGTGGAAGAAACCAAATCCATAGAAGATGGGGAACATTTACTGGCTGTTCATATAGGCCCTGAAGAACTAAAGTTACGACCACTTTCCACAGACATTGTGGCTAAGGAGGCATTGACTAGTAAAAAGTGGTTGTTAGAGGAAACAGTACTGAGGCACTATCTCAAATATCAAAAGGTATTTGAGAAGGAAACATTTGATGAACTACCGCTGAGGCAGCCGTGGGATCACACTATTGAATTCATTCCAGGAGGAAGACCAATGGATTGTAAAGTGTACCCATTGAATAAAGAAGAGCGGGAACAATTGGACAAGTTCCTTGAGGAAAACCTGAAGTCTGGATGGATAAGACCAAGTACTTCTGAACAGGCGTCACCATTCTTTTTTGTCAAGAAAAAGGATGGAAAATTGAGACCGGTACAGGACTACCAGAAATTAAATGACATCACAAGAACTGATACCCATTACCTTTGATTGGTGAATTGATCGATCAGTTATCAAAAGCCAAAGTCTTTTCCAAAATGGATATTCAATGGGGCTATAACAACATTAGGATCAAAGAAGGCAATGAGTGAAAAGCGGCTTTCAAAACTCATCGAGGCCTGTTTGAACCCTTAGTTATGTTCTTTGGTCTCTGCAATTCCCTGGCGACATTCCAGACCATGATGAACGACATCTTTAGGCAAGAAATCGCTGAAGGATGGGTCATCATTTATATGGATGATATCCTGGTGTTCTCCCAGTCACAGGACACACACATGATGCATGTTAATTGCATCTTAGCAAAACTGGAGAATCACAAGTTGTCATTGAAACCGGAGAAATGTTGGTTTGATCAACCTCAGATCGATTTCCTGGGACTGGTTATCAGTCAAGATTCTATTCAAATGGAAAAAGGCAAAGTCCAGGCTGTGGTTGATTGGCTGACCCCTACTTGCAAACATGAACTACAGCAGTTTTTAGGTTTCGTCAACTTTTATTGGCATTTTGTGCCGGGATTTGCTAAAATGGCAAAACCCTTTGGGTCTTACAGGCAAGGTTGAGTGGACCTGGGCCAACCAGCAGACCCTGGCCTTTCAGGGACTGAAAGACCTTGTGGCGAGGGAGGTAGTCCTCAAAATTCCCAATGATGACAGTCAATTTCATGTTGAAGTAGACGTGTCTGACTTTACAATTGGCGAAATTTTGTCTCAACAAAGCAAGGATGGTACATGGAGACCTGTGGCTTTCATTTCTAAGTTGTTAAACAAGGCAGAATGAAATTATGAGATCTATGACAAGGAAATGCTTGTGGTGATGCATGCATTTTATGAATGGTCCCATTACCTTAAGGGTGCAAAGGAACAGATTGAGGTTTTAACAGATCATCAAAACCTCACATATTTCTGAAAGCTGCAGAACTTAAACCAAAGGCAGGCACAATGGGTCACGGATCTACAGGAATTCAACTTTGTCATTAAACACTGGTCTGGAAAGTCTAACTCTAAAGCCGATCTATTGTCAAGAAGAGCAGGGCACGAAAAGGGACAAAATGATAATGAAGGGGTAATACTCCTGAAGGATCATTTGTTTGTAAGGGTCTATGATGATGTTCAGGCAATTGAGGACATCATTAAGGAGATCCAGAAGGTCTCGGCTTGGCAATGGGAAACTCAGGTTTGGCAAGGAATTGAGCAGCAAGACCCTGACTTTAAAATTGAGAAAGGGTTAGTTGAATGGAAGGGTTGGATTTATGTACCAGTGGATGTGCAGATCAGGGGCGATCTGATTCAAATCCACCATTCCTGGGGGCATTCAGGGGTAGCTAAGACTGTGGAAAGCCTCACCTGCAACTTCTGGTGGCCGCAAATGCGGAGGGACATTGAGCGCTTCATACGAGGTTGTGAAACATGCCAGAAGGCAAAACCAAACTGACAGCCCAGGGCAGCACCATTAAATCCAAATGAAATCCCTGATGCACCATGGGAAGTGATCTTGGTAGATCTAATTGGACCGTTACCAGACTCAAAGGGCAATGATATGATCATGGTCATGGTAGATCGGTTCACAAAAAAGGTGTACTTCCTTCCAACTACGTCGTCAATTACCTCCCAAGGGGTAGCTGTTCTGTTCAGAGACAACATTTTCTGGGAACATGGCTTGCCAAGGAAGGTTATCAGTGATTGAGGACTGCAATTTGTCTCTAAGTTCATGGATGACCTATATGGGATCCTAGGAATACAGGCCAACCAATCCATGGCTTATCATCCACAAACCAATGGACAAACAGAATGTGTTAATCAGGAAGTCAAGGAATTCCTGACAATGTTTGTCAATCATTGACAGGACAATTGGAGTGATTGGCTTGTGGTAGCCCAATTTTGCCATAATGATTGGGAGCATTCATCTACAGGGTTCTCACTGTTTTTCATGAACTATGGGAGACATCCCAACAAGGGGATGAATCTGCTGCATCAGCCAAAAACTGTTGTCATGGAGGAACTGGTCAAAGAAATCGAGGATGTTCATGCCAAGGCTAAGACCACACTGGAAAAAACTGCTGAAGCAATGAAAAAGCGGTGGGATGCTCACAGAACACCAGCACGAAATTACAAACCTGGTGACAAGGTGTACCTCAGCACAGAAAACTTGCCAACGCTTCGAGCAACTAAAAAGTTAGATGGCAAGTTTGTAGGTCCCTTGGAGGTGGTTGAGAAGGTTGGCAAGTCTGCATACCGATTCAAAGTCCCTGCTGCATGGAAAATTTACAATGTCTTCAACAAAGTACTTCTGAAGCCATATATTGCTCCGGAATTCCCCAACCAAATTGAACAGGTGGCCAAACGCAAAGAGGCACAGATGGTAGAGGAGTTAGAGGATGACGAGTACGAAGTTGAAGAAGTCATAGACAGCAGAGTCAGTGGGCAAAATGGTGGCAGATTGGAGTACCTGGTCAAATGGAAAAATTATCCTGTGGAAGAATCAACATGGGAACCAGCAGAGAACCTCGCTAATGCTAAGAAAGAAGTTCAGAAATTCCATAGACAAAACCCAAGTGTACCTCGGCAACTGGCATCTACAGATTTATGGTTTAAAAGTTGGCATAACTACACGGATACAAAGACTCCCAAGTGATTGTTCGGTTGGGAAGATGGCAAATTTGAGCATGACTACCTTGACAAGTTAAAACGGAATTGGCAACAGTGGAAAGGCAATCGCAAACTCATTTACACTGAACCCGACACAGAAGGGGTGTTCTCAAGAGACCTTGAGCACGGTGGGCCAGTTAAACCCACGCTTGATTCCCCTAGGCAGACCAACACATGACTTCCCAGGACGTGAAGTCTTGAGGAGGAGGTCATGTTATGATACGGACTTTTTCTTTATTTTTCTCAGAGGCCTATGGACGCATAATGGGACGTGAGCATACGGCGAGGGACCCCTATCCAGATATGGCAGGAGGAT
The DNA here is from genome assembly GCA_023014395.1 of Amanita rimosa. NCBI lineage: Eukaryota > Fungi > Basidiomycota > Agaricomycetes > Agaricales > Amanitaceae > Amanita > Amanita rimosa. Next base: position 46,221 of record JAEBUO010000048.1, read on the forward strand.
TATATAACCCAGGGTGGCTATATGATCAAGGCTATTAGGAGATATTGGGTGAAATGGCGTTTGCAGGAAGGGACCAAGAGTCTGGGTAAGGCTGGACAGGTCTGGGAGATGGGTCTGGGTCTTGTTGCTGCATGTGCATAGCCTTAGCAGCTGTGCAGACTGTGTGCACAGACCAGCAACTCAGGTATATAAGGAGTGCTGTTAGGACTATTCCTTGACACAATCACAGGCTTCAGAGAAGAGATATAAATTGAGACAAAGCTAAGACACAGTAGTCTGTGACCTACAAGGAGGAAACAATCTAGAGTCTTAAGGACTCCTACCTACAGAACATACACCTTATATACCTGAGCCATTGGTCTGTGTGCACAGTCTGCGCAGCTGCTAAGGCTATGCACACGCAGCAACAAGACCCAGACCCATCTCCCAGACCTGTCCAGACTCACCCAGACTACCAGTCCCTTCCTGCAAACGCCGTTTCACCCAATATCCCCTAATAGCCTTGATTGTATAGCCACCCTGGGTTATATAATCCTCTTGCCATATCTGGATAGGGGTCCCGTGCCGTATGCTCATGTCTTGTTATATGTCTGTAGGCCTCTGAATAAAATAGAGAAAAATAGAGAAAAAGTCCGTATCGTAACATGACCTCCTCCTCAAGACTTCACATCCTGGGAAGTCATGCATTGGTCTGCCTAGGGGAATCAAGCGTGGGTTTAACCGGCCCACCATGCTCAAGGTCTCTTGAGAATGCCCCTTCTGTGTTGGGTTCAGCGTAGATGAGTTTGCAGTTGCCTTTCCATCTTTGCCAATTTTGTTTTAACTTGTCAAGGTAGTCATGCTCGAATTTGCCATCTTCCCAACCAAACAACTGTTTGGGAGCCTTTGTGTCCATGTAGTTATGCCAATTTTTAAACCGTAGATCCGTAGCTGCAAGTCACTGGGGTGCACTTGGGTTTTGTCTATGGAATTTCTGAACCTCTTTCTTAGCATTAGCAAGGTTCTCTGCTGGTTCCCATGTTGATTCTTCCACAGGATAATTTTTCCACTTGACCAAATATTCCAATCTGCCACTGTTTTGTCTGCTAACTCTGCTATCCATGACTTCTTCAACTTCGTACTCATCATCTTCCGATTCCTCCACCATTTGTGCCTCTTTACGCTTGGCAGCTTTTTCGATTTGGTTGGGGAATTCCGGAGCAATGTATGGCTTTAGGAGTACTTCATTAAAGACATTGTAGATTTTCCATGCAGCAGGGATCTTTAGCCAGTATGCAGATTTACCGATCTTCTCAACCACTTCCAAGGGACCCACAAACTTGCCATCTAACTTCTTAGTTGCTCAAAGTGTTGGCAAGTTTTCTGTACTGAGGTACACCTTATCACCAGGTTGATAATTTTGTGCCAGTGTTTTGTGAGCGTCCCACTGCCTTTTCATTGCTTCGGCAGTTTTTTCCAATGTGGTTTTAGCCTTGGCATGAACATCCTCGATTTCTTTGACCAGCTCTTCCATGACAACAGTTTTTGGTTGGTACAGTGGATTCATCCCCTTGTTTGGATGTCTTCCATAGTTCATGAAAAACAGTGAGAACCCCATGGATGAATGTACTTGGTCATTGTGGCAAAACTGAGCTACAGCAAGCCAATCACTCCAATTGTCCTGTCGATGGTTGACAAACATTGTCAGGAATTCCTTGACTTCCTGATTAATGCATTCTGTCTGTCCATTGGTTTGGGGGTGATAAGCTGTGGATCTGTTGGCCTGTATTCCTAGGATCCCATATAGATTGTCCATGAACTTAGATACAAACTGTGGTCCTCGATCACTGATAACCTTTCTGGGCAAACCGTGTTCCCTGAAGATATTGTCCCTGAATAGAACAGCTACTCCCTGCAAAGTAATTGATGACGTTGTTGGAATGAAGTATGCCTTTTTTGTAAACCAGTCTACCATGACCATGATCATGTCATTGCCCTTAAGAGTCTGGCAGTGGTCCAATCAAGTCTACCGAAATTACTTCCCATGGTGCATTGGGAATTTCATTTGGGACCAGTGGTGCTGCCCTCAGCTGTCAGTTTGGTTTTGCCTTTTGGCATGTTTCACAACCTCGTATGAAGCGCTCAATGTCCTTCTGCATTTGCGGCCACCAGAAGTTGTGGGTGAGACTTTCCACCGTCTTGGCTACTCCTGAATGTCCCCAAGAGTGGTGAATTTGAATCAAGTCACCCCTGATCCGCACGTCTGCCAGTACATAAATCCAACCCTTCCATTCAACCAATCCTTTTTTGGTTTTAAAGTCAGGGTCTTGCTGTTCAAAGCCTTGCCAAACCTGAGTTTCCCATTGCCGAGCCAAAACTTTCTGGATCTCCTTAATGATGTCCTCGATTGCCTGATCATCATCATAGATCCTTACGAACAAATCATCCTTCAGGAGTATTACCCCTTCATTATCATTTTGTCCCTTTTCATGCCCTGCTCTTCTCAACAATAGATCTGCCTTGGAATTAGATTTTCTGGACCAATGCTTAATAACAAAGTTGAATTCCTGTAAGTCTGTGACCCATCGTGCCTGTTGTCTATTTAAGTTTTGCAGTTTTCAGAAGTATGTGAGATTTTGATGGTCCATTAAAACCTCAATCTGTTCCTTTGCTCCTTTAAGATAGTGAGACCATTCGTAAAACGCATGCATGACTGCAAGCATTTCTTTGTCATAGATCTTGTAGTTGCGCTCCGCCTCGTTTAACGACTTTGAAATAAAAGCCACAGGTCTCCATGTGCTGTCCTTGCTTTGCTGAGACAAAATTCCGCCAATTGCAAAATCGGATGCATCTACTTCAACACAAAATTGACCGTCATCATCGGGAATTTTGAGGATTACCTCCCTTTCCACAGGGTCTTTCAGTCCCTGAAAGGCCAACATCTGCTGATTCGTCCATGTCCATTTGACCTTGCCTGTGAGTCCTGTCAAGGGCTTTGTGGTTTTGGCAAATCCTGGCACAAAACGCCAATAAAAGTTGACAAAACCCAAGAACTGCTGAAGTTCATGCTTGCATGTAGGGATTGGCCACTCTACTACAGCCTGCACTTTGCCTTTTTCCATTTGGATGGAATCTTGACTGATGACTAGTCCTAAGAAATCGATTTGAGGCTGATCAAACCAACATTTCTCCGGTTTTAATGATAGTTTGTGATTCTCCAGTTTTGCCAAGATACGATTAACATGCATCGTGTGTGCATCCTGTGACTGGGAGAACACCAGGATATCATCCATATAGATGACGACCCATCCTTCAGTGATTTCTTGCCTAAAGATATCATTCATCATTGTCTGAAATGTCACCGGGGAATTGCAGAGACCAAAGAACATAACCAGGGGTTTGAACAGGCCTTGATGAGTTTTGAAGGCCACTTTCCACTCATCACCTTCTTTGATCCTAATGTTGTTATAGCCCCATTGGATGTCCATTTTGGAAAAGACTTTGGCTTTTGATAGCTGATTGATCAATTCACCAATCAAAGGTAATGGGTATCGGTTCTTCCTCATGATGTCATTTAATTTCTGGTAGTCCTGTACCAGTCTCAATTTTCCATCTTTTTTCTTGACAAAGAAGAACAGTGATGCTTGTTCAGAAGTGCTTGGTCTAATCCATCCAGACTTCAGGTTTTCTTCAAGGAATTTGTCTAGTTGTTCCCGTTCTTCTTTATTTAATGGGCACACTTTGCAGTCTGTCGGTTGTCCCCCCAGAATAAACTCGATGGCATGGTCCCATGGTCGTCTTGGGGGTAATTCATCAAAAGTTTCTTTCTCAAATACCTTTTGGTACTTGAGATAATGCCCTGGTACAGTTTCCTCTAGGGACCGCCTTTTACTAGCCAATGCCTCCTTTGCCACAATGTTTGTTGAGAGTGGTTGTAGCTTTAACTCTCTTGGTCCTATATGTATGGCAAGCAGGCGCTCCCCATCTTCTAAGGATTCGGTTTCTTCCACCTCCTCCTCAGGTTCACTCACACTGGATTGATTCCAACATGTTCCTGGACACCGACTGAAAGTCACTTCTTGCTTTTTCCAGTTCATACTGGGATTGTGCAATTGTAACCAATCATGCCCCAAGAACAGGTCCGTTTTTCCCAGGCATGCGATGCAGCAGTCCATTACTTCTTCATGATCCCCAATTTGTAATTTAAACTGGACCATGTACTCGATGTTACCCATAGTATTTTGAGTTCCATCTGCATTATAGACTGGCACTGGTCGCATGAGATGCCACTTGTTCATCCGGTGTTTTTCCACAAATTCATTGTTGATGCACGATCCTGTGCATCCTGAGTCTACTAGAGCCGTAACAGGAATTGTGGATCCTGTATCCATAGTAGTTATAATTCCTTTTAGGTTCATCTCTTGTTTTCCCGAAGCCTTGACAATTTGTTGTCATAATTGTGCCAAATTCCACATTGCTTCTGACTCCGACTGTTGATTCAATTCTTTCAGCAATTGTGGTGTTACTTCAGATAAACGCTTTTCATGAACCCATCCTTTCAAACATTCCATAGCAACAGTTTCATCTTGTTGCCATATCTGCCTCATCACCCAAGCAGGAGTCCACTGCTTAATTCTGGGTTTTGCGCTCACACTTAAGTTTTGAATCTGATGAATATGGGAGGAATATTCATATAACAAGTCCTGTACATTTACACAAGAATCACTGTTTGATTTTGAAACTCTATCAGCCAGCAGTGCTGAGCACTCGCCTACTGGCTTTTACCAAAACCCTTTTCCTTCCCAAGCTCTTTCCATTGCTCCTCTGTGAGCTCCTCTATTTTAACTTCTCTTGCCCTCCATTTTCCTTTATCCTTCCATCGAGGCTTTCTCGGCTCTGGGCAATCTTGTGCAAAATGTCCTTCTTTCCCGCAGTTGTAACAATTTCCTATAGTCTGTTTTTTGCTCTTGTTGACGTCCATGGCATTCGGATCCTTGGACGTTGTCAGCATACTATATTGGAACTGGTTTGGTTTGCTGTCCTTAGCCACCATTTTTTTCTTTGTACCCACCTTTTTGTCTATCTGGTCCGTATGCTTCCATTGCTTTGAGATACGCTCGTGCTAGCTTTGGTATTCTTGGTCCACATCCTGGACTGCTTTGAGTTTAACTCCCGCCCAGTCTCCTGCTCAATTATCCTTTCCTTTCCTGATACAATACAGACAGATTGAGATTTTTCGATCCAACTGGGTTTCTCTTGCCAGCATGAAGTAAGTTCTCATTCGTCTTAACCATCCATCGACCATGCAAGGGTCTCCCTCGTAATAATCTGGCATCTCGGCTTTTGTGAGAGGAGTGGGTGGCGGTATTGGATTAGCCCATCAGTATTCATTTACAATTCCAGCCACTACCTGTCCGATTGCCGTGATGGTTTCTTCATGTTGCATCTGCTGTCTCTGGATAATGTCCTCCTGAGCGGCTACCTGTGCCAGAGTTGCACCATTAGGAGCAGGCAGTTCTGTCTCTTCTGCCCATACTGTCCACCATCCAGTTAATGCATTATACATGTTGGCTAACATGTTGGTGGTAAACCAGAATGCTCCGAGTCGTTTATGTCCTGAGCCAGATTGGTTCATGAGATCTAAGTGCACCCATCCGTCATACCCATTCATTTGCTTATCAATGTGATAGCAATGGTCCAAGCCATGGGTTCGCCGAATTGAAATTCTAATCCGTTCATTTCTCAGGTTCGGATCCCATGATATTACTTTGTGGATTTGGGGGTATGCTGGCCAGTTATACTCATCCCAGTATTGCATTTTGATCAAGAACAAGTAACAGAACCTGGGAATGTCTGGATGGAGTGTGTGTCTATTGTATCTGGGTTTCGGATAAGGGTAAGGAGTGGAAATATCCTTTTTAATTTCCTGTCTCCAATTGTCGATTTCCCATTTCCGTGCCTCTGTATTTGATGAGCTGGGTGCATTAAGGTCTTCTCTCAAACCAGTCTAAGGGATTAGTGACTGATCCGCCATTCCAGGTCCAGTCCGCTCCCTGAGTTCTGGTTAACACCTTACTTGGTCCATATGCGCTTATGACTGCCTGGGAATAGGACTTCTTTACTGCTACTTGTCCCAACTTGGGGAGAGATCTGACTGACAGGGTTTTGGACACTCCTTGTACAAATGAGGATATGGTTGCAGGCAATTTGGATCTGGGTTTCTTTGACTTTCCCTGGCCTCCAAATCTGGCTCATTTGTTGAATTTCCCATGTTGCTCCAAGCGCTCCAGATCCTTCCATGTATAAATCTCATCCTTTTTGAGACTTATCTCTGCCCATTCCAGTACATGGAATTTATCCGGTTTGACATTGTCCTGTAACCCAAAGACCGTGGAATAATCCCTAAGTTCTGGTTCCCATGAAAGAATTTGTTCCAAGGTGGGCCACTCCGGCCAATGGAACTGATTATGGAATTCCTTTTTGAACAGATACAAGTAGCAGTATCCGTTCACCTTCCATGGTGCTGTTTTAGGAATAGCTGTTGTATAGGACCCGGGTAGCACTGGTTTCTCCTTCGAGATCCCCTGGACCCAGTGCTGTGTGAATTCAACATCCTCTCCTAGTTTGGACAGGGAATAGTCATGATCAGGTGGCGTGAAAATTTCATCCTCCCCATACTGGGATATGTGGGGCGGTGTATAGTTCCTTGGCAACCTCCATTGAATATATGTGGAAAGATATGGATCATATCTTTCTCCTCGGAGATGTTCCTCATTTTGGAGTTGCCTTTCATTTCTCATGACACACCCTGCGTTCATGATATTTCTGTTCAAAGCATGCATCAGCCAGTTCTGTTCTTTGGTTGTCAACACAAGCCCATCATGTTTCAGTGTATAGATGTTGAAACTGATTAACAATAGTTTGATGTTTGAGGGTGTATTGAACAGCACCTCTCGCACCGCTGATCCTGGCTCTAACTGGTTTATGACATCTTCCAGGGTCTTCCTTTCCCTAGCTATCTGCTGTTCCAGTTCCCTGAACCAGCGCTTTTGTAACAATTGTTCATGGCATATTTTTAGCAATTCTTGCCACGCATCTTCCTGCTCTCTGATGGCCGCTTCCTCAGCGTGCCACACCACTAATCTTTCTTGACATTTCAATTCATTTTGAAGATGTCTCTGCTCCTTTTGCCAGTGCTGCCAAGCCCTGACATGTGCGTCACAAGGTCAGTTATCAGTCTGCACCTCCTTAATTGATTTGACAGGTGATTTCTTTGCTGTGCACCCCTGCACCCATTCAGTGAGAAAATGATCCCGATTTCTTCAAGGGTCATGCCGGCCCTTGGCAATACATAATTGAACAGCCCTGCCATTCCTATCTTTGTTCGATCTTCCTTGAATCCGCGATTCTGATGACGCCTCAAGTAGAGGGATGTCAACTCTTCTTCTGTAGTAGTACTTCCTAATACTACCACTGTCCGATGTGGTCAATAATGCACCTGCACTCAAATGTTCGATTTAATTCTGTCAACTGACCCAAATGTGTGGTGCCTGGGGCTTCACTGAGATGTCCTTGTGCTCAGATCAATAGATCTGATACATGATTGGTATTCTCAGACTGTTCTCCTTGCTACATGACACACAAATGGATTTTCTTCAGGAGTTCCACTCCCTATTCTGCAGTACTAGTGCTGGTGCCTGCAAGACCCTGCCCAGTTGACTACAGCACACTCCAAGCTCTCGTCTAATACTGTTTTGTTGCCAGTAGCCAATTGGCCATAGTCACCTTACAACAGTAAGATGAGGCTATCTGTTGTCGATGTCGATGTCACCTAGATTCCTCGAGGCTGTCTGTAGACACGTGCTGTAACGTGTACAGAGTCAGATGGTTTGTCAAAAAGGTGAGACTCTCTTTGTCACTGTCCGCGATGATGAGCAAGACTTGCTCCGTGCTGTGACTAACAACGAAGGGTGTGATAAGAAGACTCTAGATTATGTTAGGACTATTCCTTGACACAATCACAGGCTTCAGAGAAGAGATATAAATTGAGACAAAGCTAAGACACAGTAGTCTGTGACCTACAAGGAGGAAACAATCTAGAGTCTTAAGGACTCCTACCTACAGAACATACACCTTATATACCTGAGCCATTGGTCTGTGCGCACAGTTTGTGCAGCCGCTAAGGCTATGCATGCGCAGCAACAAGACCCAGACCCATCTCCCAGACCTGTCCGGACTCACCCAGACTACCGGTCCCTTCCCGCAAACGCCATTTCACCCAATATCCCCTAATAGCCTTGATCGTATAGCCACCCTGGGTTATATAATCCTCTTGCCATATCTGGATAGGGGTCCCATGCCGTATGCTTGTGTCTCATTATACGTCTGTAGGCCTCTGAATAAAATAGAGAAAAATAGAGAAAAAGTCCATATTGTAACAAGTGCATTCTGTAGGTATGAGTCCTTAAGACTCTAGATTGTTTCCTCCTTGTAGGTCACAGACTATTGTGTCTTAGCTTCGTCTCAATCCATATCTCTCCTCTGAAGCTTGTGATTGTGTATAAGGATTAGTCCTAACATGGACCAAGTAAAGTGTTGACTAGAACTCAGGGAGCAGACTGGACCTGGAATGGAGGATTGGTTGCAAATCCATTGGACTGGTTAAAAAATCATACTCCCAAGCAGTCATTAGTGCGTTTGAACCAAGTAAAGCATTGACTAGAACTCAGGGAGCAGACTGGACCTGGAATGGAGGATTGGTTGCAAATCCATTGGACTGGTTAAAAGAGGATTTGGCAGCACCCAGCTTGTCTAATACAGAGGCACGAAAACGGGAAATTGACAATTGGAGACGGGAAATTAAGAAGGATATTTCCACTCCCTACCTGTACCCGAAACCCAGATATGACAGACATACACTCCATCCAGATGTCCCTGGATTTTGTTATTTGTTCCTAATTAAAGCACAATACTGGGATAAATACAATTGGCCAGCATACCCCCAAATTCATGAAGTAATATCACGGGATCCAAACCTAAGAAACAAACGGGTTAAAATTTCAATTCAGCGAACCCATGGCTTGGACCATTGCTATCACATTGACAAGCAAATGAATGGGTATGACAGATGGGCGCATCTAGATCTAATGAATAGATCTGGCTCAGGGCATAAGCAGTTAGGAGCATTCTGATTCCTGACATGTTGGCCAACATGTACAATGCACTAACCAGATGGCAAACTGTTTGGGCTGAAGATACTGAATTACCCGCTCCTCAGGGTGCTACTCCAGCACAGGTAGCTGCTCAGGAAGATGTTATCCAGAGGCAGCAAATGCAGCAGGAAGAAACCATCATGGCAATTGGACAAGTGGTGGCCAGAATAGTAAATGAGTATCAGCGAGCTAACCCAATACCGCCACCTGCTCCACTCACTAAGGCCAAGATGCCAGACTACTATGAGGGAGATCCCTGCATGGTAGATGGATGGTTAAGACAGATGAGAATGTACTTTACACTGGCGCGGGAAGTCCAACTGGATCGAAAAATTTCAATTTACTTATACCAAATCTGGAAAGGAAAAGATAACCGAGCAGGAGATTGGGCAGGAGTTAAACTCAAAGCAGTCCAGGATGCGGAACAGGAATATCAAAATGAAGTAATCAACTCCAGATGGCCAGCTAATTTATCTTGGGCATCACTCAATCAAGGCGTTATTGTAAATGACCATGAAATTCAATGACCCTTATGGAATCAATTTCCTTTTACCACTTGGGAGGACTTTGCGACACAAATGCACAAGTTCTTCATGTCAACTGAGACTCGAGAAAAGGCAACCAATGCAATCCTGGCATTAAAACAAGGAAACACAATGATTGAAGATCATGTAGTCAGGCTTAACGCTCTATTACCACTAGTCAGCTGGGATAATAGGGCTTTAATCACATTGTTCAAACAAAACATCAATCCTGCACTCAGGCAAGACTTAATTAGGCACAGAATTTTAGGAGATGATGCGACCCTGAAACAGATTCAGGACTGGGCAATAGAGTTGGCACAAGCCTATCGCAAGGCAACGGAAGCATATGGTTCCCCAGCAACATTCCAGATGATGATGAACAATATCTTTAGACAAGAAATTGCGGAAGGATGGGTTGTCATTTATATGGATGATATCTTGGTATTCTCCCAATCACAGGACACACATACAATGCATGTTAACCGCATCCTAGCAAAACTGGAGAATCACAAGTTATCATTAAAACCAGAGAAATGTTGGTTTGATCAACCTCAAATCGATTTCCTAGGGCTAGTCATCAGTCAAGATTCCATCCAAATGGAAAAGGGCAAAGTGGTCAATTGGCCGGTTCCTACATGCAAACGTGAACTTCAGCAGTTTTTGGGTTTTGTCAACTTCTATTGGCACTTTGTGCCAGGATTTGCTAAAACAGCGAAACCTTTGACAGGTCTCACAGGCAAAGTTGAATGGACCTGGACCAAACAGCAAACGTTGGCCTTTCAGGGACTGAAAGACCTTGTGGCGAGGGAGGTAGTCCTTAAAATTCCCAATGACAATGGTCAATTTCATGTTGAAGTAGATGCATCTGATTTTGCGATTGGTGGAATTTTGTCACAACAGAGCAAGGACAGTACTTGGAGGCCGGTAGCTTTTATTTCCAAGTCGTTAAATGAAGCAGAACAAAATTACAAGATCTATGACAAGGAAATGCTTGCAGTCATGCATGTGTTTTATGAATGGTCTCACTACCTTAAGGGTGCAAAGGAACAGATTGAGGTTTTAATGGATCATCAAAACCTCACATACTTCCAAAAACCACAGAATTTAAATAGACGACAGGCACAATGGGTCACAGACTTGCAAGAATTCAACTTTGTCATTAAACACTGATCCGGAAAATCTAACTCAAAAGTGGATTTATTGTCAAGAAGAGCAGGGCATGAAAAGGGACAAAATGATAATGAAGGAGTGATACTCCTGAAGGATCATTTGTTTGTAAGGATCTACAATGATGATTGGGTAATTGAAGACATCATCAAAGCTATTCAGAAGGTCTCGGCTCAGCAATGGGAAATTCAGGTTTGACAAGGCCTCAAACAGCAAGACCCTGACTTTAAAACCAAGAAGGGATTGGTTGAATGGAAGGGTCAGATTTACGTACCAGCGGATGCATGGATCAGGGGCGATTCAATTCAGATTCACCATTCCTGGGGACACTCAGGGGTAGCCAAGACTGTAGAAAGCCTCACCCGTAACTTTTGGTGGCCACAAATGCAGAAGGACATTGAGCACTTTATACAAGGATGCAAAACGTGCCAAAAGGCAAAGCTGAATTGACAACCAAGGGCAGCACCATTAAATCCAAATGAAATCCCTGACACACCATGGGAAGTAATCTTGGTAGATCTAATCGGACCACTGCCAGACTCAAAGGGCAATGACATGATCATGGTCATGGTAGACCAGTTCACAAAAAAGGCATATTTCCTTCCAACAACATCATTAATTACTTCACAAGGAGTAGCTGTTCTGTTTAGAGACAACGTTTTCCAGGAACACGGCTTGCCAAGGAAGGTTATTAGCAACCAAGGACCACAGTTTGTCTCAAAGTTCATGGACAATCTATATGGGATTCTAGGAATACAGGCTAATAGATCTACAGCCTATCATCCGCAAACCAATGGACAGACAGAACGTGTTAATCAGGAAGTCAAGGAATTCCTGACAATGTTTGTCAACCACTGACAGGATAACTGGAGCAACTGGCTTGTGGTAGCTCAATTCTGCCACAATGACCATGTGCACTTGTCCACAGGGTTCTCACCATTTTTCATGAACTATGGAAGACATCCCAACAAGGGGATGAATCTGCTGTACCAACCAAAAACTGTTGTCATGGAGGAATTGGTCAAAGAAATCGAGGATGTTCATGCCAAGGCTAAAACTGCACTGGAAAAAACCACTGAAGCAATGATAAAGCAGTGGGATGCTCACAAGACACCAGCACAAAACTATCAACCTGGCGATAAGGTGTACCTTAGCACAGAAAATTTGCCGACACTTTGAGCAACTAAAAAGCTGGATGGCAAGTTTGTGGGTCCCTTGGAAGTGGTTGAGAAAGTTGGCGAATCCACATACCGGTTAAAGATCCCTGCTGCATGGAAAATCTACAACGTCTTCAATGAGATATTGCTAAAGCCATACATTGCTCCAGAATTCCCCAATCAAATCGAAAAAGTTGCCAAACGTAAAGAGGCACAGATGGTGGAGGAATCAGAGGATGATGAGTATGAAGTTGAAGAAGTCATAGACAGCAGAGTCAGCAGACGAAATGGTGGCAGACTGGAGTACTTGGTCAAGTGGAAGAATTATCCTGTGGAAGACTCAACATGGGAACCAGCGGAAAACCTCACTAACGCTAAGAAAGAGGTTCAGAAGTTCCACAGGCAAAACCCAAGTGCTCCCCGGCAATTACCATCCATGGACTTAAGGTTTAAACACTGGCATAACTACACAGATACAATGGCTCCCAAACAGTTGTTCAGTTGGGAAGATGGCAAATTTGAGCATGACTACCTCGACAAGTTAAAACAGAATTGGCAACGGTGGAAAGGCAACCGCAAACTCATCTACACTGAACCTGACATGGAAGGGGCATTCTCAAGAGACCTTGAGCGTGGTGGGCCGGTTAAACCCACGCTTGATTTCCCTAGGTAGACCATCACATGATATAGCACCTAGCACTGACATGATTTACGACCAATGTATGACTTCCCAGGACGTGAAGTCTTGAGGAGGAGGTCATGTTACGATATGGACTTTTTCTTTATTTTTCTCTATTTTATTCAGAGGCCTATGAACATATAACAGGATGCAAGCATATGGCGAGGGACCCCTATCCAAATATGGCAGGAGGATTATATAACCCAGGGTGGCTATATGATCAAAGCTGTTAGGGGATATTGGGTGAAATGGCATTTGCAGGAAGGGACCGAGAGTCTGGGTAAGTCCGGACAGGTCTGGGAGATGGGTCTGGATCCTGTTGCTGCACATGCATAGCCTTAGTGGCTGCACAGACCAGTGACTTAGGTATATAAGGTGTGCGTTCTGTAGGTAGGAGTCCTTAAGACTCTAGATTGTTTCCTCCTTGTAGGTTACAGACTATTGTGTCTATAGGCTTTGTCTCCATATCATTTTCTCCTCTGAAGCTTGTGATTGTGTCAAGGATTAGTCCTAGCAATAACAAGCATGGGGCTGGTAAGCTGTTGATGTACAGTTCTCTTTTCCCTTTGTTGACGGACTACGTTTACTTGTTACAAACCCATAGTCACGCTTGGATGTTGTCTCCTTCTATAGCTACCTTCACCTTTCCTTTCTTAGATAGCTATGCTCTTTCCCCTTTAGTTCCTATTGTTCTCTTAACATATATAAACCCCTCTCATGTACTGTAGTTCTTTAGTTCCAACTTAGTCGAATCTTATCCATAACTCGAACAATCTTTTGCCCATCGCCTCAACCACTCTCCTCACTCTCTCTCTAGCCTTTGTCATCATCAGACCTAGTGCCTAGAATCCTTGTCCAGTGATTGGGAACAGACTGAGACTCTGTTTGTCACTGTAGACTTGGATGCTGAACAATGTTGTGGACATCGACTGTAACATAAGTTGGAACTCAGGACTAGCTCAGGGTATCATCCCTAGCCAATAACATTGAGACCCGCAGCTCTCAGGAATGACCCCCGAACGGATCCGTCACCTATAAGGGGAAATACTACCTTGGGAAACGAGAAGTTTTTCTCTACCAACGAACCAGGTACTTTGTTACAGAAGGATGGAAACGAAACGAACCAGTCCCAGACAGATATTTTTCAGGAGATTTCTACTCAGGAGCCTTTGAATTCAATTTACCCAATCAAATCTACCTAGATTGGGGTAGTGAAGTACAAGGAGAACCACTCTAACTTGTCAAGGAACCAGAAAATGACCCAGGAAGGACCCTCTACAGAGAATTCTTTAGAGACAGCAACCGACACGGAATCACAGCTAGCCTTTTAGCAGAGTGGGAGGAATTACTACGAATTGAACAAGCCAAGCTTGAAGAAAACCCATTTGATACAGATTACTCAAAACAAGGACCACCCCCATCTCTGAAACCCAGAACTCCGAGTAGAACTCCTACTCCAGAAGAGAAGTCAACAGCGCCCTTCAAGCCCTGAACAATTTATCCAAATTAAGAGTTGGAAATGGTGTTTCAGTCCCAGAGTACATTAGGAAATTTTGCATGGACATAGGAACCTCTGGGCTCACAGGAATACCTGCTCAGCTACAGGCATTCATTAAAGGACTACCTTTAGAACTCGCTAGGTGTCATGACAGTCTGAAAACTTTGTTTTTCACTAAGTCATTTTATATTCATTTTCTTCTTTATTATATAACACTGGATGACTAAGCAAGTGTCTCTCAGTCAGCGCTTAGATAAAAGATAGGGATTAGATAAGGGTAGATAGTGGATCATGGCAAGGATGAGTCAACATCTTGACTCTCTCGGGTCTTATCCCTTCCTCACTCCTCCTCTCCTACAGTCTACTGAGTGGGGCCCTGAGTCGTCTTGATGAAGGGTTCCTGATAGTAGAACTTGGCTAGTCACTCTCACCACCCCACTCGTTTCTCATACCTGGACCACAGGTTAAGTGACAGAGATCAGGGGATTTTCACACAGTTGTATGCCGACTTTAAAATTGTGGTATTAGTTGCCGGACACTATAAAACCGTGCACCTGTGGCCCTGCCTCGTGGCCCTAGACTTACTTGGCACTACGTTCCCGGTCTACACAAACCAAAGGACCTAACCCAGTTGATAGGGTTACCTGTGCACAGGACACCAGTGCCGGATTTGTCACATGATACGTGACACACATCTAGGGACCAGCCTCGCCAGCCCCCTAGCACATTAAATTGCCCTGGTCTAGGCCCCTTAAGGCTATACAAGTAGATACCGTAATTACCACTTTTCGTACACCTCAGAAGTAGCCGGCGCTTGCTCACGCACTTCCGAGAAAGGACCACACCTGTATGGTGTAGCGTCAGTGGGACAACTGTTTGGCCCCCACTTAGATAAACCTTCCCACATCATTATAATCTTTAAATACCATACCTATATTGTAGCACTGCAGGGAGGGTTGTGGACCCTGAGTGCACCCCGTATGTATGTACGTATTTACCCATCCCAAACAAGTGACAGGCTCAGACCTCCCTCACTTCCATCAAGATTGATCCTTTGTGGCAAGAAGTATTAGAAGGATTAGATACAGATCCATTTGTATCAGATTCAGATTCAATACCACCATTGCACACCCCTTCCTCATCAGTCTCATCAAATTCAATCACTGAACAACCACATCAGTGGGAAGCAGCACCGTTTCCCATTCTTGTCGCTAATCCTGCAACCTTAAACCCAAATCTACTCTTCAATTCAGACGCCAATTTCATCGGTGAACCTGCTCCACCTTTTTCACCACTGCCACCATCACTATCACTATCCCCGGTATCACCACCGCCCATTTACGTCGAAATGGCAGCAGCACAGGAGATGACATCAGCAGAACTGCTGAATCTTCTCAATGCGCAAGCTGCTACCATCACCAACCTCCAAAATCAGTTAACCCAACTCCAGGTGAACGCTGCTGAAGCCGCCATGGCTGCAGCACAACCACCCCAACCAGCAAACATCGTCAATATACCGCCAGGGACGGTATTCAATATTCCCTTGAATGGAAATGGCACATCAAAAATTGATGTAGCTAAACCACCGGTGTTTTCGGGCAAGATGTCCAAAGTAAATAACTTTATCAATGCATGTCGGCTGTATTTGCAACTCAAAATGCCGAATGCGGATGACGAAGAACAGATCTTGTTGGTCCTGTCCTATGTATTGGAAGGATTTGCAGTAGATTGGTGGGATAATCTATTGGAAGCAATGGCAGATGATGATGATATGGTTCCACAAATGGTGGAAGCCCTTTTTAGGAGAATCAAGAGTGAATTTGGAAAATCTCAGAACTATGTACAATGACGCAAGGATCGGGCACATGTGAGGAGCATGTGCAAAAGTTTAAGAAAGTAGCACAAGGTACTGGCTACTTTGGAAGAGCATTGATTGAAGAATTCAAGCGCAGCTTAAATAATGGATTACGAAAGAGGATTATGGAATCGGAAACCATCCTGGACACCGTGGAAGAATGGTACAGACAAGCAGTTAAGTTGGATTGGCAATGGCGACAAGCAAAAGCTGAGGAGCAGTATTATTCCTCCTGGACCAGTAACTCCACTAAGAGGAGCAAAGGAGTGTCCAAAGGCCCGGATCTGGCAAGAACGGTAGTCCCTGGCCAGCCCAAACCCAGATGGAAATTTGGATCTGGATCAGTGCATCAGGGGCAATTGGGAGCTGGAGCCTCCGGGAGTTCAAATAATACGGCGAATCGGTCCAACCCAAACACAATGGATGTAGATCGAAACCAATGGCTGCCACTTCAGTGTTACAAATGTGGAAAATTAGGACATATCTCACGAAACTGCAGGTCAACTTTGGATATTAGAACAATGACATTTGAAGAAATGAAGGAGTTCTTTGCAAAGGGAGAAGAACATTTAAAAGAGCAAGAGGATCAGTGAGTCCCACACTAGATTCTCGCAATTGGTTCTCGGTACTTGATTCAGACTTTACAGTAGAAACAGATGTCTTGGAGAAATCTGAGACGTCTCTGCAAGGGGTGATCTCAAAGGTGAAACACTGTGATATAGCGCCCAGCGCTGAAGGTGTCACTCCCCACGAGCACAGCAGAGCGGTTAAATCTGTGCTTAATTCCTCTTTTTTGTCATCGTCTACAAGTAAAATAGTACAGAAGCAATGTGATATAGTGCCTAGCACTGAAGTTGTAACTGTACAACCGAGGGAACCTAAGGGACAGCATCATCTGGTTCAAACCATTGGCCAGAAAGATGAAATATTTATGGAAGTTGGCTTAGAAACATTGGACACTCATGAGCAAATGCAGCAGAAAGCTTTGCTAGACTCAGGTGCCACTGGATTGTTTATGAATGCCAAATACGCAAAGGAAAAAGGGTTCAGACTTATTCCTTTGACACATCCCATTCAAGTATGGAATGTGGATGGAACAAATAATGAAGGAGGAATGATCACCCATGAGGTGGATCTTCTGCTTTCCTTTAAAGGTCATAAGGAACGAGCAACCTTCGAAATTTGCAAATTAGGCAAAACCAATGTAATCATTGGATCTACATGGTTACGAAGGCACAATCCAGAGATCAATTGGCAAACTGGACAAGTAAAGTTAACTCAATGCCCACGGTCATGTGGACATAGGCAAAGAGAGTGGACCAAACGTCAAGAGAAGAAAGTGCGCACAGCTGAACATTGGCAGGTGTTGCAATATTTGTGGGAACAGGAGAAGGAGTTGGATTTTGCTCATTGGCTTGAGGAAAAAGAGGAGGAAGATCAGAACCTCACGTATTTGGAACAGATGAAACATCCAAGGGAATACAAATATGGGGATAAATACCCATTTTTACCTTTGTTTCCATCAGGATCCGCTGGACCAAAAGCGGGCTCATCCTTACGTGTGCAGGAACTAGCAAAAGTCACCGCTAGTGAGATGGTACCTAAACAATACCATCAATATCTTCAGATCTTTGAAAAGAAAGCCTCCAAAAGAATGCCAGTGCGGAAGCCATGGGATCATGCAATTGATACCAAGCCTGGGTATCAACCAAGAAAAGCAAAAGCATATCCCTTATCTCCTGACGAGCTGCAGGAAGTACGTAACTTTGTTGATGATCAATTAAGCAAAGGGTACATACGACCTTCAAAGTCACCACAAACATCACCAGTGTTCTTTGTGAGTAAGAAAGATGGAAAGAAAAGGATGGTACAAGATTATTGGTACCTTAATGAGTGGACAGTTAAGAATAACTATCCCTTACCATTAATCTCGGAGTTGGTGGATCGTGCAGGAAGTGCAAAGTACTTCACAAAGTTAGATCTTCGATGGGGGTACAATAACGTACAGATCAAAGAAGGTGATGAATGGAAAGCTGCCTTTACAACACCAGAAGGTTCTTTTGAACCAGTTGTAATGTTCTTTGGGCTGACCAATTCTCCAGCTACTTTCCAAACGATGATGAACAACATTTTCCGAGATATGATCAATCAAGGAAAAGTAATAATCTACATCGATGACATCCTCATCTTTACCAAGACAAAGGAGGAACACAATAAGATTGTTTTGGAAGTTCTCAGAAAATTGGAAGAGAATGATTTGTATGTTAAACCAGAGAAATGTACATGGTGTGTAGAGGAAGTCAAATTCCTGGGCATAATCATAGGCGCCAAGGGAATTCAAATGGATACTAGAAAGGTGGATGCTATTGTTCAATGGCCAACACCAGGTTGTGTCAAGGATGTGCAAAGGTTCTTAGGACTGGCAAACTATTATTGATGGTTTGTCCAAGACTTTGCAAAAGTAGCATGACTGTTACACGATTTGGTACAAAAAGATAAGGCATGGGAGTGGGCAGAGCCCCAAGATAATGCATTTAAAACCCTAAAAAAGATTTTCACGGAGCAACCATTGTTGGTGGCACCAGACTCAGATCAAAAGTTCTGCATTGAGTCTGATGCATCCGATTATGCCACAGGTGAAGTTCTCTCAATGCAATGTGATGATGAGAAATGGAGACCAGTAGCCTACCTATCCAAATCCCTTAATGATACTGAATGTAATTATGATGTTCATGATAAGGAGATGTTGGGGATTATGCGCTGCCTTGAAACCTGGCGGCACTATTTGGAAGATGCAAAAGAGACATTTGAGATTTGGACGGATCACAAAAATCTCGAGTATTTCATGGGTGCCAAGAAGCTTAATCAGCGCCAAGCTCGGTGGTCCCTTTATCTCAGTCATTTCAATTTTGTGCTGTTGCATAAGGCTGGGAGTTCAATGGGAAAGGCGGATTCTCTGTCCAGGAGGCCAGATCACAAAAAGGGGGTGAATGATGATAACAAAAACGTCACCCTCTTGAAGCCTGCTTTTTTCAACATTGCTGCATTACAGCATGGTCATGTGCTCATTGATAGTTCAGAAAAAGCATTACTGAACAAATTCAGAAATTCAGAAGCACGAGACGAACAGGTAGTAAAAGCAGTAGAAGCAATGAAGAAAGCAGATGTGAAAACCTTGAACAGTAGAGAATGGCAGTGGGAGCAAGGACTGATCCTCTGGCAGGGAAAAGTCTATGTTCCAAAAGATGACAAGTTACAGATGGAGATAGTCCGTTTACACCATGACACACCCATTGCAGGACATGGAGGTCAATGGAAGACGATTGAACTCGTCACAAGGAATTATTGGTGGCCTGGAATCACCAAATATATTAAAAAATATGTTAGTGGATGTGATAAGTGCCAGTGGAATAAAAATTTCCCTGAGCCTCCAGCTGGAACATTAATGCCAAATTTGGCACCAGCAAGGCCTTGTGTTACAGTTCTCTTTTCCCTTTGTTAACGAACTACATTTACTTGTTACAAACCCATAGTTATGCTTGGACGTTATCTCCTTTCATAGCTACTTTCACCTTTCCTTTTCTAGATAGCTATACTCTTTCCCCTTTAGTTTCCATTGTTCTTTAAACGTATATAAACCCCTCTCATGTACTGTAGTTCTTTAGTTCCAACTTAGTCAAATCTTATCCACAACTTGAACGCTCTTTTGCTCGTCACCTCAACTGCTCTCCTCGCTCTCTCTCTAGCCTTCATCATCATCAGACTTAGCGCCTAGAACCCTTGTCCAGTGACTGGGAACAGACCGAGACTCTGTTTGTCACTGTAGACTTGGACGCTGGACGACATTGTGGACATCAACCGTAACATAAGTTGGAACTCAGGACTAGCTCAGGGTATCATCCCTAGCCGACACCATTGAGACCCGCAGCTCTCAGGAATGACCCCGAACGGATCCGTCACCTATAAGGGGAAATACTACCTTAGAAGACGAGAAGTTTTTCTCCACCAACAAACCTGGTATTTTGTTACAGAAGGATGGAAACGAAACAAACCAGTCCCAGACAAATATTTTTCAGGAGACTTCTACTCAGGAGCCTTTGAATTCAATTTACCCGATCAAATCTACCTAGATTGGGGTAGTGAAGTACAAGGAGAACCGCTCTACCTTGTTAAAGAACCAGAAAACGACCCAGGAAGGACCCTCTACAGAAAATTCTTTAGAGACAGCAACCAACACGGAACCACAGCTAGCCTTTTAGCAGAGTGGGAGGAATTACTACGAATTGAACAAGCCAAGCTTGAGGAAAACCCATTTGATACAGATTACTCAAAACAAGGACCACCCCCATCTCTGAAACCCAGAACTCTGAGTAGAACCCCTACTCCAGAACCAAAACCGATCACCAGAACACCAACCCCTGAACCACTGATTAACCCCAAACCACCGATCACTCCTGAACCAAGAATGGCATCTGAAACCAGTGCTAGCTCTAAAGGAGATATCAAACCGCAGCCTATACGACCATTTACAGGCAAACAAATCGAAGCAAGGTCATTTTTAGGACAGCTTGAAGATTACTTCACCCTCAACAAACAGAACTATGAAGGAAAGGATGAAAAGAAAGTCAGATACACACTTGCTTGCATGGGACCAGAACTAGACGACTGGAAAACTATTATCCGAAGCGAATTAAACAACAACAGAGGCAGTACCACAGCCACGTTCAAATGGAACAACTATGAAGCATTTGAAACGCATTTCATCAATGACTGGGGAGAAGTCAACAGCGCCCTTTGAGCCCTGAACAATCTATCCAAATTAAGAGTTGGAAATGGTGTTTCAGTCCCAGAATACATTAGAAAATTTCACATGGACATAGGAACCTCTGGGCTCACTGGAATACCCGCTCAGTTGCAGGCATTTGTCAAAGGATTGCCCTTAGAACTTGCTAGGACGATCTTACAGGACCAAAGGAAGATCAGGACGATGCAAGAAGCCTATGATAAGGCTGAGGATCACCATAACACCTGGGATATGACAGGACAAGGGAACAGGAGAACCAATGACGGATCTGGAACACGTTTCAATCAAAACAGCAACTGATCCAGAACAATCAGAGCTATAAATATCATGACTCCTAGCCAATTGACAGATGATCAGAAAGAGGAATACCAAAAGACTGGCAAGTGTTTCAGATGTGGAACACAGGGACACATCTCCAGGAACTGCCCGAAACGCAATGATGCGTCTTCATCCAGGTCTTCTTACCAGAATAAGGCTGTCCGTTCCGTCACTGAGGAACAACAGAAGGAAGAAGACGAACCAGCAAAGAAAATTA
Organism: Amanita rimosa; assembly: GCA_023014395.1. Classification (NCBI taxonomy): domain Eukaryota; kingdom Fungi; phylum Basidiomycota; class Agaricomycetes; order Agaricales; family Amanitaceae; genus Amanita; species Amanita rimosa. The sequence goes on from JAEBUO010000048.1 coordinate 67,631, forward strand.
GAGCCATCTTTTCAGCAATGTCTACTGAAGAGAAGAATGCCCTCTTAAATGAATTCGAAAACAAGGGTTTTTAGTTAGGAAGCGTCACTCAGTGGTTGGCCCTTCCTTATTATCGAGATCTGAACAGTTAGCGCTTGATTCTGTAATAGTATTATCCAACAATGACAAGTGCATTTCATTAACTATCAAATCAACCAATTTACCCGCTGGAACATCTGCCCTAATCGATTGTGGAGCAGAAGGAAACTTCGTAGACAAAGGAGCAGTGAAGGAGCTCAGGAAAGAATGACTTAAGAAACCAATTAAAGTCAGAAACGCAGACGTAACAGTAAATGTGAAAGGAATGATCACACATCGAACCAAGATATGCTACACGATCGAGGGACAGCAATTCATCAATTGGTTCTGGATCACTAAACTAGGCGATCAATGAATGATTCTAGGAATACCTTGGTTAGAAGAAAATAACCCAATCATCAACTGGCAAGAGAAATCTCTGAAAATTGGAGATCTAGACACATCACCAAAGGCAATCTGGCAGCTAGCCCTTGACTCCCAGCAATGGGGCGAGGATGACTATTGGATTAGAGTTAAAACATCGGCATCGCAGGAACTAGAACATAGGTTAAAGAAAGACGAACCATCTACCACTCTACCAACAGAATATGAGCAATGGCGCACCATCTTTGACAAAAAGGCATCAGAACGTTTTCCATCCAGTCGACCACGGGATCATGCAATCAACACAAAGGAGGGCTTTGTCCCGAAGGCTAGCAAACTCTATCCTCTATCCATCAAAGAACAGGGGCTGTTAGACAAATGGATTGATGAACAACTCAAGAAAGGATACATTAAACCATCTACATCACCGCAGGCATCACCATTCTTCTTTGTAGCAAAAAAGGAAAGTGGAGCACTCCGACCCTGTCAGGATTATCGATACCTCAACGAATGGACCGTCAGAAACGCATATCCCCTTCCCTTAGTTTCTGATCTCATGACCAAACTATGAGGCGCCAAGTATTTCACAAAACTAGACCTCCGATGGGGATACAACAATGTTCGTATCAAAAAGGGAGACGAATGGAAAGCAGCCTTTATTACCAATCGAGGGCTCTATGAACCAACAGTAATGTTCTTTGGATTATGCAACTCACCGTCGACCTTTCAAACTATGATGAACGAATACTTTAGGGACATGATCAATGAAGGATGGCTAATCATTTACATGGACAACATGTTAATCTGTGTGGAAACACTGGAACAACTGGAAGAGCGGACAAAATGAATTTTACAACAGTTACAAGATAATGATCTATTCCTGAAATTAGAAAAATGCAAGTTTGCCACGCAGGAAGTTGAATTCTTAGGAATGATCATCACCCCTGGACACATTCAGATGGACCCAATAAAGTTAGCAGGGATTGCCGATTGGCCAGTCCCTACCACAGTCAAACAAGTCCGATCATTCCTTGGATTTGGGAACTTTTACCAACGCTTCATTGGAAACTTTGCTGCCATCGCTAAACCGCTCACCGACCTCACTAAGAAAGCTGAACCATTTGACTGGACCACTGAATGGAACAAAGCTTTTGAAATCCTAAAGAAACGATTTGCATCTATGCCAGTATTATTAATGCCAGATCCAACTCGACCCTTTATTCTTCAAACCGATGCATCAAATAAGGCAATAGGAGCAGTCTTGAAACAAGCAGATGAAACAGTATCCCTACATCCTTGTGGATTTATTTCACACGCATTAACACAAACAGAACAGAATCACCAGATCTACAATCGAGAACTCTTGGCAATCATTAAAGGATTGATGACCTGGCAACATCTACTACATGGATCACCCCACACCACTATAGTTCACTGCGACCACAAGAATTTGTCCTACTATCAAATGGTCCAACACTTAACGCCTAGACAAGCTAGATGGTTGTCCCTGTTATCAGAATTTGACCTACGTATTGAGCACGTCCCTGGCACAAAAATGTTTGAAGCAGATGCCCTATCTCGATGCCCTGATCATATGGGAAATAGTGAATTACAGGAAGATGTCATAGTCTTACTGGAGGATCGTTTTATTTGTCTTATTGCAGAAGATCTAACCATGGAGATTCAGAAAGCAATGTCAAAAGACAATTTTGGACATATTCTAATTGAGGTTATCACCATGCATCGTGCTCCACCAATCAAATCAAACATACAGGATTGGTCTTACACAAATGGCATTGTTCACTATCTCGGCAAAACCTACATCCCTGACCAAGACGGATTACGAACCAAATTGATTAAAGAAACGCACGAAGCACAATCATCAGGTCACCCTGGATGATTAAAGACCCTTGAACTCCTTAAGCATGCTATTGGTGGCCCGGAATGTTCAAACATGTCAGGGAATGGATAGAAGGATGCGCCCTCTGTCAACAAATGAAGATTAACACGCACCCAAATGTACCTGCCCTTCACCCGATTCCATCAAAAGCAACCCGTCCCTTTCAACAAGTAACCCTTGATTTTATTACGGATCTACCCCTTTCTGATGGCTTTGACTCAATCCTGGTCACGGTGGACCATGGTCTTACAAAGGGGGTAATTTTCACACCTTGCAAGAAGACAATCAATGCTCTAGGCACTGCGGAACTTTATGTCTCCGAAATTTTCAAACGGTTTGGCCTACCCGACATTTTGATCTCGGATCGAGGACCACAGTTCTCTGCAAAAGTATTTCAAGAAATACAAAAAGCATTAGGAATCGATCATAGAATGAGCACAGCCTATCATCCTCAGACTGATGGAGAAACAGAACGAGTTAACCAGGAATTAGAAGTCTACCTTCAAATGTTCTGCTCCAATGAACTGCATCTATGGAAACCACTTCTCCCAATAGCCGAGTTTGCTCACAATAACCGACATCATGACACAATCAAAACTTCCCCATTCAGACTAATGTATGGGACGGACCCTGTTGCGCTTCCCACTGCTACAACACGAATGACTACACCGGCAGCTGAAGAACACCTTCAGTTCCTAAGAAGGGCCAGAGAAGAAGCGCTAGCAGCACACGAACTAGCAAGACAACTAGTGGCAAGTTGATGCAAGGACAAAGCAATATGATTTGAAAAAGGCACCAAAGTATGGCCTGAGAACAGAAATCTTCACATACCATATCAGTCCAGAAAGCTAGCACCAAAACAAGAAGGACCCTTTGAAATCGAACAAGTGATGGGACCAGTAACATACAAATTAAAACTCCCAAAACAATGGCACATTCACCCTGTGTTTCACACGTCACTCCTTACCCCATATAGGGAAACAACTGCGCATGGCCCGAGCTATGTGAAACCACCCCCTGATCTCGTAAATGGACAAGAGGAATTTGAGGTAGAGGCAATTCTAGCCCACAGGAAGCAAGGCGCAGGCTACCATTACCTAGTTAAATGGAAAGGCTACAGATCGAACAATAACTCTTGGGAACCTGCCCGCAATCTTGCAAATGCCACTGATATCCTATCAGAATACCAACAACGCCGACACCTCTGAACCATGACTCAATACAGAAACTGCCACATCTTGAAACAAAACTATCATTATACAAAACGAAATTGTTCGATACTCTCTCGATACACTATAGCTCTTAAAGAAAAAACTGTCTATACCCGCGTACAATACCTTCCCCTCCGACATACCCCTAAAGCATCAAATCTATCAGAAAAACCTACTCAGACTGTGGCGTTGGTCACATGACATTACCGCATTCCCCAACTTAATCACTACCATTGGAAGAATCCCTTAGGAACAGTAGAGCTCCCCTGCAATGTCGTTTGGAGCTATCTTCCCAAATATCATGATTTACAATTCGCAGAAACTGATTTACCTAACTATAATGAAGATCCACCAATCTACCAACTCCTAGCCATCAGGAACAGTGATGTTTACGAAAGCACTCATGGGAGACTGCTATGTCTGGAAGAATATAAACAAATTGATGAAATCACTATACAGATATGGGAGTGTAGTGCACAAATTTGGCTACTTGGATGGAGAATCAGAATCCCAGGATGACCTTGTATCCTTATAGAAGACGTCCTTGATGACCTTCACTATTTGTTTGAAGAACAAAGAGAATTAATAGCGGACATTGTCAGAAGAGTCCGGAGATTTCTAGTCACCCCTACCACGGTACCAGGAATTCAGCATCTGAATTCGTTAACCAGGTTCATCTTGGACAAACGAGAACTCCTTACTGACCCTGCAATCGAAGATCCACTAGATCTAGAAAGTTCAGATTCCGACATGGAAATCAGTGATCTGGAATATGTATAAATTCTTCAACCATCACCACCTACTGCCAAACCCACATCGTAACAACAAACCATGTTCACATTCTTTGCCCTCGCTGTATACTTCACTGTCCTCCTCCTCCTCTCCTGCGCTCATTGGCGCATCAACGAAACTGCTGCCACCCTCTCACCCTTCCTTGCCATCCCAGACCTCCCGCTCGAGGTCTTCATTGAAAATACTACTGTCGTCCACTTCAAGGACGATGACCTTCACGTTCACCTGGCCGATTTGCTTCCTCAGGTACACCCTGACGACCACCACCTTCCCCACTTTGCCCAGTTTGTAAAAAGAAACACCACACTCACGGTTGTTGCTGACGCCCTCACTGCTGCCACCTGCACGATCACCAACCTCACCTCCACTACCGATAACCTCGCCGCCCTCACCCTCACCATCGATCCACATGAAATGACCTACCAAGAACGCAACTCCTTCCTACGCAACACCCAGAATCTGCATCGCGCCGCTGAAGCGCTCAAATGGAAAGTAGAAATGTCAACAAAAGAACTCGACAACGCCGTTAAATGGGCAGAGTCTAGAATGGATCATGGCTGGACAACCTCTGGCTGGTAGAAGTTGGTGACTTCTCACATACAAAGGGGGTAATGTTACAGTTCTCTTTTCCCTTTGTTAACGGACTACATTTACTTGTTACAAACCCATAGTTATGCTTGGACGTTATCTCCTTTCATAGCTACTTTCACCTTTCCTTTTCTAGATAGCTATACTCTTTCCCCTTTAGTTTCTATTGTTCTTTGAACGTATATAAACCCCTCTCATGTACCATAGTTCTTTAGTTCCAACTTAGTCAAATCTTATCCACAACTTGAATGCTCTCCTCGCTCTCTCTCTAGCCTTTGTCATCGTCAGACTTAGTGCCTAGAACCCTTGTCCAGTGACTGGGAACAGACCGAGACTCTGTTTGTCGCTGTAGACTTGGACGCTGAACAACATCGTGGACATCGACCGTAACACATCCCTCAACTTAACTGCAATCATCAGAAGAATCCATCAGGAACAATGGAGATCCCCTGCAGAGCAGTACAACAATACCTCCCTGGATTCTATCAATTACAGTTCTCAATCAATGATCTACCGCCTTACTTGACAGGCCCACCAGTTTACCAGAATCTTGCAATAAAGAAAACCGATGTCTACGATACTTGCCATGGCAGGCTCCTATGCCCAGAAGAATACGAAAAACTCGACAAACTCTCTAAAAAGATACAGGACCTTGGCACACAGGTTTGGTTATCCAATCAAGGGATCACACTCCCAGGCAGACCGACCCTATTTATGGACGATTACACTGACAATCTTCGCTACTTGTTAGATGGGAGGAAAGACCTGGTGCTCAAAGTCGTCAGGCAGATCAAGAGATTCCTCTCCACACCTGTCACTGACCTCAATACTTATCAGTTCATGGCTTTGGAAATGTTCATCAGGGAAAACCACAAGCTTCTCACAGACCCTGACATCCTGAATCAATTAGAAGTGGACGATGCAGATCCAGACTTTGATGAAGATGACCTATAAAAGAACAACCTACCCAACATCGGTAATCATTTCACTCACATCAGAAACCATGTTCACTTTCTTCACCCTCGCCGCCTACTTCACCATCCTCCTCCTCCTCTCTTGTGCTCATTGGCACATCGACGAAGCCACTGCCGCCCTCTCGCCCTTCATCACTGTCCCAGACCTCCCACTTGAGGTCTTCATAGAAAATACCATGGTCATCCACTTCGAGGATGATGACCTCCACATCCACCCAGCCGACCTCCTTCCCCAGATACACCCCGAAGATCATCACCTCCTGCATTTTGCCCAGTTCATCAAAAGGAACACCACGCTCACCATTGTCACTGATGCTCTCACTGCTGCCACATGCTCTATCACCAATCTCTCCTCCGCAACAGACAACCTCGCTGCCCTCACCCTCACTATTGATCCCCATGAGATGACCTACAAGGAATGTGACTCCTTCCTCCGAAATGCACAAAACTTGCATTGAGCTGCTGAAGCTCTCAAGTGGAAGGTGGAAACATCGACAAAAGAACTAGACAACGCTGTCAAATGGGCTGAGTCTAGGACGGATCATGGTTGGACGACTTCTGGCTGGTAGAAGTTGGTGACTTCTTGCATACAAAGGGGGTAATGTTACAGTTCTCTTTTCCCTTTGTTGACGGACTATGTTTACTTGTTACAAACCCATAGTCACGCTTGGACGTTGTCTCCTTCTATAGCTACCTTCACTTTTCCTTTCTTAGATAGCTATGCTCTTTCCCCTTTAGTTCCTATTGTTCTCTTAACATATATAAACCCCTCTCATGTACCATAGTTCTTTAGTTCCAACTTAGTCGAATCTTATCCATAACTCGAACAATCTTTTGCCCGTTGCCTCAACCACTCTCCTCGCTCTCTCTCTAGCCTTTGTCATCGTCAGACCTAGTGCCTAGAATCCTTGTCCAGTGATTGGGAACAGACTGAGACTCTGTTTGTCGCTGTAGACTTGGATGCTGAACAACATTGTGGACATTGACCGTAACAGTTGAGGAGTTGAGTTCTACTATCAGGAACCCCTTGGCATGACACCTAAGAGCCCCAACAGTGAACTGGGAGAAGAGGAGGAGGGAGAGGAAAGAGGGGAGAAACCTGAGAGAACTTGACTGAGGACTCTGGGTGCTGAATTGTACTCCTCATATACTATGACAGGTGGTCTGTGCACTAATCCTAAAGGCTGTACAACCCTATGCTAAGTATAGTACAATATGTTATGGTCGATGTCCACAACGTCGTTCAGCATCCAAGTCTATAGTGGTAAACAGAGTCTCAGTCTGTTCCCAACCACTGGACAAGGGTTCTAGGCACTAAGTCTGACAATGACAAAGGCTAGAGAGAGAGCGAGGAGAGCAGTTGAGACGACGAGCAAAAGAGCATTCAAGTTATGGATATGATTCGACTAAGTTGGAACTAAGGAACTACGGTACATGAGAGGGGTTTATATACATCAAGAGAACAATAGAAACTAAAGGGGAAAGAGCATAGCTATCTAAGAAAGGAAAAGTGAAGGTAGCTATGAAAGGAGATAACGTCCAAGCGTAACTATGGGTTTGTAACAAGTAAATGTAGTTCGTTAACAAAGGGAAAAGAGAACTGTAACATTACCCCCTTTGTATGCGAGAAGTCACCAACTTCTACCAACCAGAAGTTGTCCAACCATGATCCGTCCTAGACTCGGCCCATTTGACAGCATTGTCTAGTTCTTTTGTCGACGTCTCCACCTTCCACTTGAGAGCTTCGGCAGCTCTATGCAGATTTTGTGTGTTTCGTAAGAAGGAGTCGCGTTCCTCGTAGGTCATCTCGTGTGGGTCAATGGTAAGAGTGAGGGCGGCGAGGTTATTGGTGGCAGAGGATAGGTTGGTTATAGAACAGGTGGCGGCAGCGAGGGCATCCGCGACGACGGTGAGCTTGGTATTTCGTTTAACAAACTGGGCGAAGTGAGGAAGATGGTGGTTGTCAGGATGTACCTGGGGGAGCAAGGCGGCGGGGTGGATGTGTAAATCGTCGTCCTCGAAGTGGACGACAGTGGTATTTTCGATGAAGACCTCTAGTGGGAGGTCTGGGATGGCGAGGAAAGGTGAGAAGGCGGCGGCGGTTTTGTCAATGCGCCAATGAGCACAGGAGAGGAGAGCCAGGGCAATGAAATAGGCGGCGAGGGCAAAGAAGGTGAACATGGCTTGTCGGTGTGAGTTTTGGCGTTAGGTGGTGACACTTGAAGAATTTATACATGTTCCAGATCACTGATTTCCATGTCTGAATCCGAACTTTCTATATCTAACGGATCTTCAATGTCAGGGTTGGTAAGGAGTTCTCGTTCTTCTGTGATGAACCTGGTTAATGAATCTAGATGTTGAATTCCTGGTGTTGTTGTTGGGGTGACCAAGAATCTCCTGATTCTTCTGATGATATCCGCTATTACCTCTCCCATTGCAGTAGACAAATAATCGAGATCATCAAGGATGTCTTCCATGAGAATGTGAGGCCTTCCTGGTATTCTGATTCTTCGGCTAATTAACCAGATTTGTGCGCTACACTCCCATATCTGTTTAGTGATCTTGTCCATCTGCTTGTACTCTTCCGGACATAGCAGTCTTCCATGAGCACTTTCATAAACGTTGCTGCTTTTGATGACTAGGAGTTGGTAGGCGGGTGGGTCGTTATTATAGGCAGGTAGATCGTCGGTTGAGAATCGTAGGTCATGATACTTGGGAAGATAGTTCTGGATGGCATTGCAGGGGAATTCTACTGTTCCTGAAGGGTTCTTTTGGTGATGGTGATCAAGTCGAGGGATGCAGTAGTATCGTGTGACCTATGCCACGGTTCGGATGAGTTTTCCTGATGGTTTCGGTATTCTAGGAGCGTGTCGGAAGGGGAGGTATTGTATGCGGGTGTAGATGGTCTTTTCTTTAAGAGCTATAGTATATCAAGAGAGTGTTGAGCAGTTCCGTTTTGTATAGTAATAATTTTGTTTCAAGATGTGGCGGTTTCTGTATCGAGTCATGGTTTAGAGGTGTCGGCGTTGTTGATATTCCAATAGGATATCGGTGGCGTTTGCAAGATTGCGGGCAGGTTCCCAAGAGTTATCATTTGATCCATAGCCTTTCCATTTAACCAGGTAATGGTAGCCTGCGCCTCGTTTCCTGTGAGCTAGAATTGCCTCAACCTCGAATTCCTCTTGTCCGTTTACGAGATCAGGGGGTGGTTTCACATAGTTCGGCCCATGCGCAGTCGTTTCCCTGTATGGGGTAAGGAGTGATGTATGAAACACAGGGTGAATGCGCCATTGTTTCAGGAGTTTCAATTTGTATGTCACTGGTCCCATCACTTGTTCGATTTCGAAGGGTCCTTCTCGTTTTGGTGCTAGCTTTCTGGACTGATATGGTATGTGAAGATTTCGGTTCTCAAGCCATACTTTGGTGCCTTTTTCAAATCGTATTGCTTTGTCCTTGTGTCGTCTTGCCACTAGTTGTCTTGCTAGTTCATGTGCTGCTAGTGCTTCTTCTCTGGCTTTCCTTAGGAACTGAAGGTGCTCCTCTGCTGCTGGTGTGGTCATTCGCGTAGTAGCTGTGGGAAGCGCAACAGGGTCCGTCCCATACATTAGTCTGAATGGGGAAGTTTTGATAGTGTCATGATGTCGGTTATTGTGAGCAAACTTGGCTATTGGGAGAAGCGGTTTCCATAGATGTGGTTCATTGGAGCAGAACATTCGAAGGTAGACTTTAATTCCTGGTTGACTCGTTCTGTTTCTCCATCAGTCTGAGGATGATAGGCTGTGCTCATTCTATGGTCAATTCCTAATGCTTTTTGTATTTCCTGAAATACTTTTGCGGAGAACTGTGGTCCTCAATCTGAGATTAGAACGTCGGGCAGGCCAAACCATTTAAAAATTTCGGAGACGTAAAGTTCTGCAGTGCCTAGTGCATCAATTGTCTTCTTGCAAGGTGTGAAAATTACCCCCTTTGTAAGACCATGGTCCACCGTGACCAGGATTGAGTCAAAGCCATCGGAGAGGGGTAGATCAGTGATGAAATCAAGGGTTACTTGCTGAAAGGGGCGGGTTGCTTTTGACGGAATTGGGTGAAGGGCTGGTACATTTGGGTGTGTGTTAATCTTCATCTGCTGACAGAGGGCGCATCCTTCTATCCATTCCCTGACATGTTTGAACATTCTGGGCCACCAGTAGTCACGCTTAAGGAGTTCAAGGGTCTTCAATCGTCCAGGGTGACCAGATGATCGTGCTTCGTGCGTTTCTTTAATTAATTTGGTTCGTAACCCGTCTTGGTCAGGGATGTAGGTTTTTCCGAGATAGTGAACAATGCCATTGGTGTAAGACCAATCTTGTATGTTCGATTTGATTGGTGGGGCGCGGTGCGTGGTGATAACCTCGATTAGAATACGTCCAAAATCGTCCTTTGACATTGCTTTCTGAATTTCTGTGACTAGATCTTCTGCAATAAGACGAATAAAACGATCCTCTGGTAGGACTACAATGTCTTCTTGTAATTCGCTGTTTCCCATATGATCAGGGCGTCGGGATAGGGCATCTGCTTCAAACATTTTTGTGCCAGGGACGTGCTCAATGCGTAGGTCAAATTCTGATAATAGGGATGACCATCTAGCTTGTCTGGGTGTTAAGCGTTGAGCGGTTCGATAGTAGGATAGATTCTTGTGATCGCAGTGAACTATAGTGGTGTGGGGTGATCCATGTAGTAAATGTCGCCAGGTCATCAATCCTTTGATAATTGCCAAGAGCTCTTGATTGTAGATCTGGTAATTCTGTTCCGTCTGTGTTAATGCATGTGAGATAAATCCGCAGGGATGTAGAGATCCTGTTTCATCTGCTTGTTTCAAGACTGCTCCTATTGCCTTATTTGATGCATTGGTTTGAAGGATGAAGAGTCGAGTAGGATCTGGCATTAATAATACCGGCATAGATGCAAATCGTTTCTTTAGAATTTCAAAAGCATTGTTCCATTCAGTGGTCCAGTCAAATGGTTCTGTTTTCTTAGTGAGGTCGGTAAGTGGTTTAGCAATTGCAGCAAAATTCCCAATGAAACGTCGGTAAAAATTCCCAAATCCGAGGAATGATCAGACTTGTTTGACTGTGGTGGGGACTGGCCAATCGGCTATCCCAGCTAACTTTATTGGGTCCATCTGAATGCGTCCAGGGGTGATGATCATTCCTAAGAATTTGACCTCCTGCATGGCAAACTTGCATTTTTCAAGTTTCAGGAATAGATCGTTATCTTGTAACCGTTGTAAAATTTGTTTTGTCTGCTCCTCCAGTTGTTCTAGTGTTTCTGCACAGATTAACATGTTGTCCATGTAAATGATCAGCCATCCTTCATTGATCATGTCCCTAAAGTATTCGTTCATCATAGTCTGAAAGGTTGACGGCGAGTTGCATAATCCAAAGAACATTACTGTTGGTTCGTAGAGTCCTTGATTGGTAATAAAGGCTGCTTTCCATTTGTCTCCCTTCTTGATGCAAACATTGTTGTATCCCCATCAGAGGTTTAGTTTGGTGAAATATTTGGCACCTCGTAATTTAGTCATGAGATCGGAAACAAGGGGAAAGGGATATGCGTTTTTGACGGTCCATTCATTCAGGTATCGGTAATCCTGACAGGGTCGGAGTGCTCCACTCTCTTTCTTTGCTACAAAGAAGAATGGTGACGCCTGCGGTGATGTAGATGGTTTAATGTATCCCTTCTTGAGTTGTTCATCAATCCATTCGTCTAACAGTCCTTGTTCCTTGACCGATAGAGGGTAAAGTTTACTAGCTTTTGGGACAAAACCCTCCTTTGTGTTGATTGCATGATCCCACAGTCGGCTGGATGGGAAGCGTTCTGATGCCTTCTTATCAAAGATGGTGCGCCATTGCTCATATTCTGTAGGTAGAGTGGTGGATGGTTTGTCTTTCTTTAGCCTATGCTCTAGTTCCTGTGATGCCGATGTTTTAACTCTAATCCAATAGTCATCCTCGCCCCATTGCTGGGAGTCAAGGGCTAGCTGCCAGATTGCTTTTGGTGATGCGTCCAGATCTCCAATTTTCAGAGATTTCTCTCGCCAGTTGATGATTGGGTTATTTTCTTCTAACCAAGGTATTCCTAGAATCATTCATTGATCGCCTAACTTAGTGATCCAGAACCAATTGATAAATTGCTGTCCTTCGATCATGTAGCATATCTTGGTTCGATGTGTGATCATTCCTTTCACATTTACTGTTCCATCTGCATTTCTGACTTTAATTGGTTTCTTAAGTCGTTCTTTCCTGAGCTCCTTCACTGCTCCTTCATCTACAAAGTTTCCTTCTGCTCCACAATCAATTAGGGCAGATGTTCCAGCGGGTAAATTGGTTGATTTGATATTTAATGAAATGCGCTTGTCATTGTTGGATAATACTATTACAGAATCAAGCGCTAACTGTTCAGATCTTGATAATAAGGAAGGGCCAACCACTGAGTGACGCTTCCTAACTAAAAACCCTCGTTTTCGAATTCGTTTAAGAGGGCATTCTTCTCTTCAGTAGACATTGCTGAAAAGATGGCTCTAATTTTCTTTGCTGGTTCATCTTCTTCCTTCTGTTGTTCCTCAGTGACGGAATGGACAGCCTTATTCTGATAAGAAGACCTGGATGAAGACGCATCATTGTGTTTCGGGCAGTTCCTGGAGATGTGTCCCTGTGTTCCACATCTGAAACACTTGCCAGTCTTTTGGTATTCCTCCTTTTGATCATCTGTCAATTGGCCAGGAGTCGTGGTATTTATAGCTCTGATTGCTCCGGATTGATTATTGTTTCGACTGAAACGCATTCCAGATCCATCAGTGGTTCTCCTGTTTCCCTGTCCTGTCATGTCCCAAGCGTTATGGTGATCCTCAGCCTTATCATAGGCTTCTTGCATCGTCTTGATCTTCCTTTGGTCCTGTAAGATCATTCTAGCAAGTTCTAAGGGTAGTCCTTTGACGAATGCCTGTAACTGAGCGGGTATTCCAGTGAGCCCAGAGGTTCCTATGTCCATGCGAAATTTTCTAATGTATTCTGGGACTGAAACGCCGTTTCCAACTCTTAATTTGGATAGATTATTCAGGGCTCGAAGGGCGCTGTTGACTTCTCCCCAGTCATTGATGAAACGTGTTTCAAATGCTTCGTAGTTACTCCATTTGAACGTGGCTGTGGTACTGCCTCTGTTGTCATTCAATTCGCTTCGGATAATAGTTTTCCAGTTGTCTAGTTCTGGTCCCATGCATGCAAGTGCATACCTGACTTTCTTTTTGTCTTTTCCTTCATAGTTCTGTTCATTGAGGGTAAAGTAATCCTCAAGCTGTCCTAAAAATGACCTTGCTTCGATTCGTTTGCCTGTAAAAGGTTGTATAGGCTGCGGTTTGATATCTCCTTTAGAGCTAGCATTGGTTTCAGATGCCATTCTTGGTTCAGGAGTGATCGGTGGTTCGGGGTTGATCGGTGGTTCAGGGGTTGGTGTTCTGGTGATTGGTTTCAGTTCTGGAGTAGGGGTTCTACTCAGGGTTCTGGGTTTCGGAGATGGGGGTGGTCCTTGTTTCAAGTAATCTGTATCAAACGGGTTTTCCTCAAGCTTGGCTTGTTCAATTCGTAGTAATTCCTCCCACTCTGCTAAAAGGCTAGCTGTGATTCCGTGTCGGTCACTCCCACTAAAGAATTTCTCATAGAGGGTCCTTCCTGGTTCGTTTTCTGGTTCCTTAACAAGGTAGAGCGGTTCTCCTTGTACTTCACTACCCCAGTCTAGGTAGATTTGATCAGGTAAATTGAATTCAAAGGCTCCTGAGTAGAAATCTCCTGAAAAATACTTGTCTGGGACTGGTTTGTTTCGTTTCCGTCCATCTGTAACAAAATACCAGGTTCGTTGGTAGAGAAAAACTTCTTGTCGTCCAAGGTAGGTTTTCCCCTTATAGGTGATGGATCCGTTCGGGGGTCATTCCTGAGAGCTGCGGGTCTCAATGGTGTCGGCTAGGGGTGATACCCTGAGCTGGTCCTGAGTTCCAACTTATGTTACGGTCGATGTCCACAACGTTGTTCAGCGTCCAAGTCTATAGCGGTAAACAGAGTCTCGGTCTGTTCCCAACCACTGGACAAGGGTTCTAGGCACTAAGTCTGACGATGACAAAGGCTAGAGAGAGAGCGAGGAGAGCAGTTGAGACGACAAGCAAAAGAGCATTCAAGTTATGGATATGATTCGACTAAGTTGGAACTAAGGAACTACGGTACATGAGAGGGGTTTATATACGTCAAGAGAACAATAGAAACTAAAGGGGAAAGAGCATAGCTATCTAAGAAAGGAAAAGTGAAGGTAGCTATGAAAGGAGATAACGTCCAAGCGTAACTATGGGTTTGTAACAAGTAAATGTAGTTCGTTAACAAAGGGAAAAGAGAACTGTAACACAATATGAGTCAGATGACTGTGCATGTAGTAATATGGATGTGTCATCTACACCAAGCTCCAGTATCTAATCTAGTTATCTAAGTGCTGACTGATAGGTGCCTGCTTAGTCAGCAAGTGTTTAGATAATATGAAGAAAATAAATAATAAAAGGGAAATAACTTGGTAATGGTCATGACAGAGATAGTACATAGCAAAGTGTGCAATATATTGTACAGTGAATTAAACAATGTGTCTGGGGTGTTATTGTCATCAATTAAGTATACCAACAATGGAGAAATTTTCCATAAATGCCAGCCACCATCTATTGTTATGTAGGATCTACTCTCAGCTAGGTATCGATCTTAAACCTGCAGGACCACCTTGCTGCCTCCACCTTGACTCACCTCCACTACCAGCCCACTCTCTATGCTCCGCATAGCTCTTACCTGGACCGCATTTTCTACACGCTTGCCTTTTATAGTTTTCCCTGTTGCATTCTTGACCAGCACCTCCAGCACCCCTAGCAACCCGATTTTATTCAAGACGTCGTGCTTCACCTCCTCCTCCTCCTCCTCCTCGTCGACGTCGTCTTGAGCATCGTCGTCGTCTTCATCAATCTCCTTCAAGGGCTTCCTCTTCTCGATTTTAATGTTCTCTTCAACCTCCCACAGTTCCATTACAACCTTCTTATCTCCACCCGGCTGAGAGGGATAATCCGAGGAAAGGACTAATGCAATGTCCACCACCCGCCGCGCCGGTAACGGCGTCTCCTTGAGAATAAGTGGAATGTACGTCCCCCCTGCAGATTTAGTCAACTCGTCCATCAGCGTCTTTCCAGAATCTGCAGAATTCGCGCTTCCATTCACTACGCCGTCGACACTCGCACCGGAACCATCCCGCGGAAGAACCAACCCGACTGTCCGACTTGTCACAAGCACCTCTCGTAAATCTTTCTGCTCCTCAGCCCCTTGCGCTTCCTCGAACGCCACTAATAAATTCTTCTCATCCGTACCCTGCGCCACCTGATTCACCAACAAGGCCTGGTACGCACACCCCCGGCTTAACACCGTCGTAGGGTCCCCAACCCCACCACCAACGACATCCCCTCTCTTAAACGCATCCTCTACTTCTTCCTTGAACCCACACGTGGCAATCAAGTGCTCGTCCAGGCCGGGAAGACTCGCCGTACCCCCTACATATACAATCTCGTCTACCGCCGTCGGGTCTGTCGGCGCTGGCAGCGTCGACGCCAAGAGGGCCAACACGGCCTCTGACACAGACGCGTAGAAGGGCCGCGCTAGTAGGTCGAACCTCATCCGATTAATGGTCGTGGTAAAGTCGATCCCGGCCTTGAGAGACTCGATGGAGAGTGAGGCCGCAGACGGCGAGGCAGAGATGGTGCGTTTGGTGTGTTCCAGCGCCAAGAGTAGCTTCTGGATTGACCGACTGTCAGCGGGATCGTGCGCGGCCAGGGGCGTTTTGGTCTTTTTGGCAAACTCGGCGCAAAAGTGTTTGACGAGCAGCGCGTCCAAGGTGTGTCCCCCGATTGGATGTGTATTGCTCGCAAGCGAGAGGATAAGTCCGGCGCGCAGTGCAATCAGGGTAAGTGTGGTGGACGAGTGCCCTACGTCGATTAGGAGTTGGGTACGGTCAGGTCCGAGCGGGTGTGTGGGTGACCATGATGGGGAGAGAGTCGTAAGCGCCACGGCGCCTGCCTCATCTAATAGTTGAAGAACTGGTATAGAGGCGTCCTTAGCTGCTTGGAGGAGAGCAAAACGCTGAGCATGAGTGAAGAAACGGGGAACGGTAATGACGGCGCCTGATAATGCCTTGCCGAGGAAATCTTCTGCTGATTGAGCGAGGGAACGGAGAAAGAGGACAGTTGCCTCCAATGGAGTGATGAACCGTGTCGTATGTACGGGCTCTGAGACGGGCGTCGCGAGCGCCGATGGCTCCGGCGTCCCGCGGGCCGTGGGTGGATGGGAGTGCGAGAGCGAGAGAGTCGTTGATGAAGGCAGCAGGGGCGATGGCGCAGGCTGTAGCACCTCGAGTTTCCATGCTGGTACGGAAGGGTCATCCGGATGCTGCACGAGCACAGAAGCCAAATGCGCCGGCAAATCCGCATACGACACGGCCAATAAGTCACGGAATCCCTGAATGGTGTTTTTTGCATTTTTGACCAGATGAGGCTTCGCCTGGTTTCCGGTGTACTAACAGAATATGACGGGGAAGCATCAGCATTGGCAGACGGGATATTAAGGACAAAGAGGCGCACGCACGACTTCCTGGCCGATAAACGCAATCGCACATGCGATCTGGCGCTCACCGTCCTGATTTGCAATACATTCTGCTACGCTCTCTTTTGTGAATACTGAAATTGAGGCGTAAGAATTGCCTAGGTTGATGCCGACGACGGGCGGAAGGGCGCTCATTGTAGTTCTGAAATTTGTGCGGCACGTGATTAAGATATCGGATTCATTCATTATGTAACAAAAAATAAATTTAATGACATTAACAGGTCTTACGGCATGAGGCACAAAACTTTCGACGTTGAAGGGCGTGCAGTAGTTCGCTACGAAGGGCAGGCTATGGCAGCAAGTATGAATCATTTAACGCTATTGCGATAGGTCAGGCTGCGCCCATTATACGCTCAGAGCATGAGGTTGCACTGCTTAAACTCACCAAGACACGTCAACTTGTGCGAATGGCACGTCGACGAATTACCTGAAAGAGTCTCGTTGGAAACTTCTTTAAACCAATGTTCGTCGAATTGAATAGGGATAAAATACACAACTTGTCTGGCAGAGCCAGCTGATACCAAGGTCAACACCAGTTCGTGAGCGCGTCCGACCACGTTCAATGTCATTAGCCCATGTAGCTCCGTCCGTTGTACATCACTGTTACTCTATTTGCTCCAGCTTGCAAATCAACTGTAGCTCGCTAAATGAGGTTCAATTTCGTGTTTGGAGCTAAACGCCGCCGCATTGACGCACTGCAGTCCCATCACCAAGAGTAACATTATAAACCTAACATGGAGTTTAGAGGAGATTGTAATAGATCCGGGACATCAACACACTCGATGAGATTCATCCGTTCCACTATTCGAAGGTCAGCATGCAGTCTACTATAACCTGAAGCTAGATCATACTGGAAATAGACTGTCCTCCATGGTTCATGCGGGACTTGCACGGATATCTTGTTTATTTGTCCATTTACAAACTGACGTTCAATACGCTAAAAACAAGAAGTGAGGTTCGGTTTCACTGAGTCGCGGAAGTGACTAGTAAATGCTGCAGCATCGACTCACCACCGTCCCATCAGCAAGGTCAGTAATTTGAATGTTAGGCTAAAGTAGAGCAAGTTTAGCTGGCCATGTTGGAGGTGACTGAAATAGGTGCTGAGGCATCAACCCACCGACGTCCAGTAAGAAGTACCGGTATGTGGTGCACTTGAAGATCCAGCACTCTAGTAAAAACAAGTCGGATTCAACTCCGCATTTCAAAGGTGACGGGAATCGCTGCTAAGGCTATGGCATTGACCCACCTCAAAATTGCCCGAGACGCCGCGTCTCTAAATGAAAATGCGAGCAAATAAGAATTGCGGATATGGTCTTGTAGAATGGGAAGGATCACCGAAAGAGAAACACCTCTTCGATTATTGTGACGGTTAATGGGAGACGCGGATGCCAAAAGCGCCAATTGCAAGGCAACGAAAATGATAATGGAGGAGAGAAGCATAGTGTACAGGGATGAAATGAGTGTATGCGAGGACCAGCCTGGAGATGATTTCGCTCAGACGTTGGGTTTATAAAATCTCAATTGATCTGATGTTGGTGGTAACGGAGCTGGCACAACCAACATCAGTGTGGGTGCCAACCAGCTAAGTGGCAACTGATCTTGCCTTCATAGAAACTGCCAACCCAAGGCCTGTTATCTTGCCCCGGTTTGCAAGAATACAACTAAAATCGACCTGCTCCGACATTCACATTCCATCCACAAGCATAGTCCAAGAGAGGGAAGTTGACGATGACCAACTCACTGGCAGTGATCAGTAAATTGCACTGAGTAGGTCTGCGCCCACATCTGCTAATGGTGACTCGCGCCACTATCCATCAATGTTAATGAGGCCCCACTCATTCACAACTCTCAGTGTAGATACGCAAAGGGTTATGTAGCCGACTCAGGACGCGAAGGCGACTGAGCAAGCTATTGATTCAATCTCCGCATGAATAAGCGTGCTCTCATTAACATTCGTCGAATGGTGAAGTCCACGACAAACGTCAAGTGCAGATGAGACACATCGACGAATTGCCTGAAAGAGTCTCGTCGGGAACCTTCTTAAACCAAAGTTTTAGCTCCACAAAAAATTCTCATCGTGTAACACTTTCTCGTCACTTCTGTACAAGTCATGTCGGTACAGATGCGCTTGCTGTATCTTCGCTCCACAAAAAGTTCGCGCCGTCTTATCGTGTAACTCTTGCTTGTCACGTCTGTACTTCGGGGTTCAACGAAAAAATCTACAAACTCATGGCAGTGACTTCTGTGTCACGGTCAGACGGCTTTCGCCGTCTCCTCCCGATTCATTCTTCTCCACCATTCCGTCGTTAGGCGGTCTAAACAGTCCATTCGGCTATCCTCTTCAAGTAAGTCTTCATCATGTGTCATTGAGTAACATCTCTGCTTTGAAGTCTCGTAACAGATGGATGTCTTTCCGTGCGGCACATCGAGATAACGCAACGTATAAGTTGAAGAGGTTCAACGAACCCTTTGGAGGAGGGGCGATACCAATTATTGCTCGCGCTATCGTCTGTCCCTGAGATCGATAGTCCGTGAACGCGTATGCACCGCTAATGGAATGTTGGGTGCGTTGGACAGTCACATGCTTCCCTTCCTTCTGATTGCCTCGTCATCGGCTCGATGGGAATGACGTTGTCCTCCAGTGTCGACAATTGACGTATTTAACTCCGCTCCATACGTACCAAAATGTATTTCGGAACATGTCATAGGTGAATCACAGGAGAGTAGGATTCAATTGTTCTCGATCGTCAAAGACGATGTCTGTAATTGTTCCGCGAGCACCGTTGGTAATGTCAAGGTCTGTCTCCACATTATATGTCACTAAGACTTCCATGCCAATGGCCATTTCAATCTCGTCCTGCAGGCTTTTCAATTCTTTCATTGCTAAGCATGTTTTCATGTTCAGCTGTTCCTCCTGATTGAGTAGGCGATCACCTATGCAGTCTTTAGAATGGCATATGAACAATGATTGGCCAGAAGATGAACACAATTCTCGACATGATTCTTTGTTCCAGCTTTTATGGACGGCATGTCGAGGAGTGATCATTAATGTATCTCGCCATTCGCTACCATTCATGTCTTCTGAAGACGGCGACAATATCACGGTTTGTAACATGTCCACATCTTTCAACGTCACAAATCCACTCTGCAGGCGACGTAGAAAATTCCCAATATGACACTCGGTACCGCATCATCTTCATTCAGACCAACAGATGAAATGAATGACGACCGCTCCCCAACCATCTCAGCAGAAACAACATATGAACAGACAGATAAGAGAAAGGGAAAAAAAAGGCTTCATAAACTGAGACCTCATTGACCATTGCATATTTGCATATTCATATATTTGTACTTTAACAAAATGTCTATCCCTTGATTGTCAAACACAACGCAAGCAAGGTCACAGTCGGCGCCAGCCGACGCTTATCTAGTGGAGTACTATGGAGAAAATACATGAATCTATGTTGGAGCCAGCTGACACAAATATCAGCACCAGTTTGTCTCGGAGCACATCAGGGATTGAACCCCGTTGTGTAGGTTTGTTCGCCATGGCAAGTCACTGTCACCTTATTTGTTGAATTTTCAATATCAACTTTTACTAGCTAAACGATGTTCAGTTAGTTCGTTTTGGGGGCTAAATGCAGCCGCATTGACTCACCGTCCCATCAGCAAGAGTTTTCGTATAAAACTAATATAGAGTTTAGAGAGGATTGGAATACGTGTGGGACATCAACGCACCTTTCGATGACCTCCATATGGTACACTATTCAAAGGTCAGCGTGCGGTCTATCATGACCTGAAACTAGATCATACGATGAGCAGACTGTCTCTGCATTTCCAGGAGGGACCTGCACGACTATCGATAATTTTCCTTCTACAAAATGACGTTCCACACGCTAAAATCAAGAAGTAAGGTTCAGTTTCACTGAGTCGGAAGTGACTAAATAAGCTGCAACATCGACGCACCGCCCCATTACGAAGTACAGTGATTTGAGGGTCAGGCTAAAGTAGAGCGAGTTTAGCTGGACATGTTGGATGCGACTCGAATAGATGCATCTAACCACGGCGTTAGGCTTTAAAGGCCCAATTTGCTAGTAAATAAGGGAATTGCTGCTGCTACCTTTGACCCACCTCAGAACCACGTCTCTAAATAAAGAAGCGAGTAGATGAGATGTGCAGATAGGGTCTTGTAGAATGAGAAAGATTACCCGAAGAGTAATGATCCTTCCGCTGTCGTCACGGACAATTGGAGATGCAAATGCCAAAAGTGCCAATTGCAAGGCAATGAAAACGATAATGGAGGAAAAGCGCATTTAGTAGCAGCGTACAGGGATGAAATGGGTGTATGAGAGGACCAGCCTGGAGACGATTCCGCTCAGACATTGGGTTTATAAAGACTGGGGCACGGTACAATCTCAATTGATCTGATGTTGATAGTGACGTCGGAGCTAGCACAACCAACATCAGTGTTGGTTGCCAACCAGCCAGTAAGCGGCGACGGATCTTGCCTTCATGGACACTGCCAATCATTGTCAATTACCAAGAATCCCAATCTTCCATGGTCACCAAACTCAGCTTTCGTAATGGGGACTACGCAGTGGGTTAGCTCGTTTGGTGGCGACTAGTGACTAGTGAGATCTTAGCTTAGGCGACGGATCTTTGCAACCTCAAACTCAGTTCCTAAATCTAGGGGAGGAAGACCATGGGGCTACGTAGTGTTGCCGAAGCTCGGCTAAGCTCGGCTCTGGCTCTGGAGCCGGTCGGAGCCGATTTTTCCTCTGAGCTGCTAAGCCAGTACTGGTCAGTAAATTGCACTGAGTAGGTCTGCGCCCACATCTGCTAATGGTGACTCGCGCCACTATCCATCAATGTTAATGAGGCCCTACTCATTCACAACTCTTAGCGTAGATACGCAAAGGGTATGTAGCCGACTCAGGACGCGAAGGCGAAGTGTCACTCTGAGCAAGCTATTGATTCAATCTCCGCATGAATAAGCATATTAACGACAAACGTCAAGTGCAGATGAGACACATCGACGAATTGCCTGAAAGAGTCTCGTCGGGAACCTTCTTAAACCAAAGTTCGTCGCATGGATGGAATACTATGGAGAAAATACATGAATCCGGCAATGTATATGTTGGAGCTAGTTGACACCAATATCAGCACCAATTCATGGGCACATCAGGCATCCAACCCCGTTCAATGACACTAGCATCCGTAGGTACGTCCATTGCGGGTTATTGTTACTGTGTTTGCTGCGACTTGCAAATTAATTATAACTTTCTAAATGAGCTTTAGTTTGGTGTTTGGGGCCGAATGCAGCCGCATGGACCCACCGTCCCATCACTAAGAGTTTTCGTATAACGCTAATATGGAGTTTAGATGGGATTGGAATGTGTGTGGGACAGCAACGCACCGGTGGATTTGGTCCATATGCTACACTATTCAAAGGTCAGCGTGCAGTCTATTATGACCTGAAACTAGATCATACTAGGAGTAGACCACCTCCGGTTGTCCATGAGGGACTTCCACGGTTATCACGTATACATCTCCCTCTACAAAATGACGTTCAACACGCTAAAATCAGGAAGTAAGGTTCAGTTTTGCTGAATCGGAAGTCACTAAATATCGACGCACCGTCCCATCAGCAAGTTCAGTAATTTGAGGGTTATGCTAAAGTAGAGCGAGTTTACCTGGACATGTTGGAGGCGACTGGAATAGATGCATCAATGCACGGTGTCAGGATCACTGGCATGAGACTTACCTTTGACCCACCTCAGAACCGCCTGTAATGCGTCTCTAAATAAAGAAGCAAGTAGATAAGATGTGCAGATAGGGTCTTGTATAATGAGAAAGATTACTAAAAGAGTAACGATCTTTCCGCTGTCATCACGGATAACTGGAGATGCGAATACCAAAAGTGCCAATTGCAAGGCAATGAAAACGATAATGGAGGAAAAGCGCATTAGTAGTAGCAACTATGAGAGGACCAGCCTGGAGACGATTTCGCTCAGACATTGAGTTTATAAAGACTGGGGCACGGTACAATCTCAATTGATCTGATGTTGATAGCACAACCAACATCGGTGTTGGTGCCAACCAGCCAGTAAGCGGGGGACGACCATCGTGCTACTGATCTTTTAGGTGCCGCTGCCCTCGCTGCCCTCGCGGGGCTCTCTTGCGTCAACGACCCCTCCTCTCCGACTTGGTACAGGCGGGGCAACACTCACAAGGTCCTTGACCTGGTCTGGGTGGCTGATTCCGTTTTCTTGCCTTTACAGCTGACACGGACCGCCCTCTCGCCCCTTGGCCACGTTACATCCCACGCGACTCTGATGCCGAACAGGCGTATATCTCTCAGCTTGAGGAGGCCTCCTTCGCTTCTGGCTCCGCTCAAGATCGGTGTGACGCCTGGTCTTGGATTCGGATGCCAGCCTCAGTAAGCTGATCCCTAAGGTACTGAGGGACCGAGGCCCCCGTTCTCTCAAGGAGTCTCGCCTCCTCCAGCAACTTCTTCTTCGACTTCGGCAATCCCTTCGGGGAGTAGCCACTATATTTCTCAGGTAGACTAGGAGCCCAGGGGGGGTCCGCCATACCGTGGGATAATGCGGGGATGATGGTGGTTACAAGTCAAGGGGCGATGCCTGTACACCGCCCTCGCGGCGGCTTGGGATTGACATGCCTTCACGCCCCGCGCCGTGAATACACGCTGGTGGTCGTCCGACTGCGCCTCTGCCTATGCCGCCTATTGCACTTCCCCTTCCCAATCCTCTCATACCACCTTCCACGCTGCCTGCCGTTCCGCCAAACACCGCTTCTTCAATGACCACCTTATGTGACTCGGGTCACGTCTGGGACTGCCTAAGTTGGATCCGTCTGCGCCCTCCCCTTCGGTTCCCTCGTATACGTAACCCCGACGGTTCCACGGCCACCTCCACTACTCCACTCTGGGCAGCTGCCCACGCCCAATTTGTTGGCCAGCAGTGCCGCCGCCCCCTCAATTGGGATTTCATCTACGGTTTACCAGAGGTACCCTCGCACTTGGCCCCCCTTTTCTTTCCATGAATGTAGCAAGGCACTTACCTCCACCTCGAAGACTTCGGCCCCGGGCCCTGGCCTCCTGTCCTGGCGGCTCATCAAGAAGCTTTGCAGGCACCCGCCTTTTCTCCGTCAACTTGTCGACCTATATAATGTCTCCTTCGACTCTGGCACCTGGCCTACTCAGTTCAAAGAGAGTCATACTGTCATTTTTGCCTAAACCGGGCCGGGATGACTACGGGAAAATGAAGAACTATCGCCCAATCGCGCTCCTCAACTGCCTCGGTAAGCTCTTCATGAAGATGGTGGCCACCCGTCTGCAATTTGACGCTATCCGCTACGACCTCCTCCATCCTCTCCGATTCGGTGGCTTGAAACAGCGGTCCACTACGGATGCCAGCCTCTTCCTCGTCAATTGGATACACCAGGCTCGGGAAGCTGGCAAGTTTACATCTTGCCTGGCTGTCAATATTTTCCGTCCTTGACCACGTTCTTGTCCCAGTACTACGCCGACCGCTTTACCCAGTATACTTGGGGCGCGGCGACCTCTCCGCCTTTCTCCGCCGGCTTGGTGTTTCACAAGGCGCATGTGAGTCTTCCATCGTGACTTGCCTCTATACTGCTCTCCCTTTGCGCACCTTTTTTGGCTACTGCCCGGCGTCTCACTCTGCCGTCCTAAGCTACGTCGACGACTCTGTACTGTGCCGCTCGAACACGGACTTCTACCGCAATCTCCGCGCTCTGGCCAGCATGTATCAACATTTTGCCACTACTATGGCACATATCGGCTTATGCCTTGAACCTAGCAAGACGGAACTCATCCACTTCCTCCCATTAAAGCGACGGCTCAACGTTGACGCCCTCATATCAGCTGTTCATGATCGGCGCCGTCGTCCCTCCTTCTCACGTCCTTCGCTCCGTGGACTATGACTGGTCCCTTCGCCTTCTCACTGCCTCTGTGACTCTCGTGAATCCGGACTCTTCTACCACATGTATTACTCCCACGACTAATTGGTAGTACCTTGGTTTTTTCTTTGACCCGGCTCTTTCTTTTCGCTCTCATGTACAACATTATACCAATAAATCTCTCTCCTCTATTAGGGCCTTACGGATGATTGGCAACGCTGTTAGGGGGCTTCCGGTCTCCAAAAGTCTCCAACTTTATCGTGCGTACATCTGGCCGACCATGACTTATGGCTTGGCCTTGTGGTATCATCAACATGGTAGGGGTGTCCACCACCTCATGGCCCCCTTAAAACGGGTTCAACGTGATGCTCTCATCTGGGCAGCCGGCGCCTTCTCTACGACTCCTCTCGGTGCTTTGGAGTACCTTACGGGCTCCCCTCCAGTCCGGGTTTACTGCGACTACCTCCTGCAACGATCGGGCCTATGGATCGCCACATTGGATTCATCCCACGCACTGTGCCGCTTAACACTGCAACCGGACTTACCGTCTCATGCTCTCGCGCACCGTCGCCATCCGTTGATCAAAACGCGCGCTCCTGGCAACCCCTTTCCTGCCCTGCTATCCATTGCGCTCGACGTTGATGAAACCTTCGTCGCTTCCCATGAGGAAAACCAGCGTGGTACCCGCCTACTGGACCTTTTCTCGTCTAGGATTACCTTTGCCAACTTCGACCACCCTCCTAAGTCACAAAAAGACCTATTCGATACGTGGCTCACGGGTTTTCGCCAATGCCTTAAGACGTGGCGGGAAGACCCGTCCATTTACATTGTCGCTACGGATGGCTCTCTTAAGAACCAGCGTGCCGCTAGCGGCTAGCGGCTTCGTCTCCCCAACCATCAGCGATGCCCACCATGTACCCGCCTCTTCGTCTTACGCCGCCGAAGCTCAAGCCCTTGAAATGGCCGCCTCCCATCTGCGCACAGATTTCCGTGGCCACGCGGTTTTACTTGTCGATAACGCCGCTGCCGCCAGATCTATTTTCCAGTCTGATGTCCGTGACGGCCAACACATTGCTATTCGGTTTTGTCGATGCTTGCGTGCTTGGCTTGACGCCTCCACCCACAACTTGCTTATGGTATTCTGGTGCCCCAGTCACATTGGCATCCCAGAAAACGAAGCCGCCGACACTTTGGTCTCTCAATACCACGGTCCTCTGTGCCTGGCATTGTCCACACGCATCGCCGCTCCGCCGGCCAACATTGGCGCCTTACATGACTGTCTCAAAAGATCCGAGGCCACAACCTCCTTCGTCTTAACGACGCCCACTGCCCCATCAAGCCTACTTTGGGCCGTCAGCGCGCCCGCTTCATCGTTAAATACGACGACTCCCCTGCCTTGTTCTCCCGCTTCGTTTGCTTTACCACAGGCTACATGCCTTCCGCTGAATACCGCCGCTGCTTTTTCCCTGCTGCGCCGACTCATTGTACCCTCTGTCCAGACAGACGCCCTCTGACGCGCTCCCACATCATCTGTGAGTGCCCTTTTTTCTCTCCTCCTTTTCCGTCCTTTCCCGCCTTCCTTCGGCGGGATAACAACTACATAGGTCTTGTCGCTTTTCTTAAGGCCAATCCCTCCGCCGTCACCTTCGATGCCCTTGTCCCGTACACTCATCGCCCTCGTCGCCGTAACTCGATTCCAGGCTTTATTCCCTGACTAGTTGACTCGTCGTCTGCAGACGTCTCTCATTACCTAGCCTTTAGCTACTTCTGCTTACAACACAGGACCCATGGGTGGGTCCTTCTCGTCTGTAGTCCTCCTCGTTTGGTGACTAGTGTTGCGTGACACTGTGACTCGGTCACGTTGTTACATGTTTACTAAGACCTTAGCTTAGGATCTTCAAACTCAGTTCATAAATCTAGGGGGAGGAAGACCATGGGGCTACGATATCAAGTACAAGTGAGCGCTTGAACGGTTGATGCCGGTCATTTCAGGCCCACTACTCATGGTAGTAGGTGTAGACCATAGAATTGGAGATCATAAAATGGCACTTTATCTTAACGGATAAATTAAGTGCATTGGCTTGTAATGAGAATGGCAGCCGTTTATTTAATTCCTATTGGACTCTCTCTGAAATACATGTAACCTGAGCCAATAGAGGAATCAAAGATACGACATATCAAATTTTCAAGGTTCTAAAGAACCTGCCGACAACTGTTGATCCAGTATTGGCCATAGCGTCTGAGCACTCACTGATAATGATGAAACAAATACCAGATATCTTGTACATCACGAAATAGACATGGTGAAAGAAATGACTTTCTCATCCCACTCATGCTCACGCGCTCACGGCTCAGCAAATTGCGCTGCCTACTCGTCTTACAGACGGATTGGCTATAAGAAGGATGGACAAACGCCAAGTACAGATGACACATTGACAAATTGCCTCAAAGAGTCTCGTTGGAAACTTTCTTCAAAAACCAAAGTTTGTCAGATAGATGGAATACTATGAAGAAAATACACAAATCCAGCACCTCCGGCGTATCTGTCTGAGCCAGCTGATACCAAAGTCAGCACCAGTTCATGACTCAGTGCGTCCGACCCCGTTCAATGCCATTAGCCTATATAGCTATGTCCGTTGCGGGTCACTGTTACCATATTTGCTGCAGCTTGCAAATTAACTGTAACTTGCTAAAAAAAGGTTCAGTTTCGTATTTGGGGTTAAATGCAGCTGCATTGACCCACCGTTCCATCACTAAGAGTTTTTGTATAAGGCTAACATGGAGTTTAGAGGGGATTGGAATACGTGTGGGACATCAACGCACCGGTGGATGAGGTGTATTTGCTACACTATTCAAAGGTCAGCATGCGGTCTATTATGACCTAGAACGAGATCATACAGGGAATAGACTATCTCCAATGGTCCTTGAGGGACTTGCACGCTTATCACGTATAACCTTCCAAGTACAAAATGACGTCTAAGATGCTAAAAACATTCAGTTTTACTGAGTTGGAAGTGGCTAAATGCTGCAACATCGACACACCGTCCCATCAGCAAGTTCAGTAACATGAGTGTCAGACTAAAATAGAACGAGTTTAACTGGGCATGTTATAGATAATGAGGCATCAACCCACCTGGATGGTAGGAGTATTGGCAAGCGGTGGGTCATTTGAAGATCCAGCGTTCTAGTAAAAATAAGTGGGATTCAACTCCGCATTTCGACGGCGACGGGAATTGCTGCTACTATGGCATTGACCTACCTGAGGATTTCCCGAGACGCGTCTCTAGATAAAAATAAGAATTACGGATATGGTCTTGTAGAATGGGAAGGATTACCCAAAGAGAAACACTTCTTCGATTATTGTGACGGTCAATTGGAGATGCGAATGCCAAAAGCGCCAGTTGCAAGGCAGCGAAAACGATGATAGAGGAGAAACGCATTAGTAGCGTAGAGGGATTAATGGTTGTATTCGAGGACCAGCCTGGAGACGATTTCGCTCAGACATTGGGTTTATAAAGACTGGGGCACGGTACCATCTCAATCGATCTGATGTTGGTAGTGACGCCGTGACGGAGTCATGTTGCGTACTGACCGGGGACCAGCTAAGCCACGGTGACAAATCTTGCCTTCATAGAAACTGCCAACTTGCCCGGTTTGCAAGAAAACAACTAAAATCAATCTGCCCCGACGTTCATCATTTCATCCAGCATAGTCCAAGAGAGGGATATTGACGATGACCAACTCACTGCTGCCTACTGGTCTGCGCTCACAACTGCTAACGGTGACTCAGTGCCACTATCCATCAGCAAGACTCCACTCATCCACAACATATGGACGGATTGGCCATGTCAAGTTCACAAGAAGAATGGACAAATGTGAAGCGGATAACACATTGCTATGTTGTCTTGAAAATGGTTAAAACGTCCTGAAGTATGCAGATGCGACACGACTGGATAATATATGCGCTCAAAGCGGTAGTGCTTTATGTGGTGAGGAATCACACCTACATGTTAGCTAGCCCACGTAGCAGTGCGTAGCAAAGAGTTGGAAACTGCAGGGCTCTAAACACAAGCTGCTCGGCAATGATGGTCAAAGCCTGGACCAGACCAGGCAGACCTCTGACTCACACAGAGGTGCCACAGAATAAGCTCGACAGAAAAGACGAAAGCGACGAAAGCGCAAATGGTAGAGAGCCCCGGCGAGCCTTCGAACGCGCACCTTCCGGCAGCCGAACGGCCATTTCCCATTCGCCATCACAAACCGCCATCGTCTCTCCAGATTTATCATGTCTCTTGGAGGCTTTAAGTACCTTTACTGCTCCTATCTTGTCCAGTCCCATCGTCAAAGCCCGACTTAGAGTATGTCTCCGGGCTGTCAGACCTACGATGACTTCATTACTCAAAGTAGGCTCCCTTGGTGCTCGTGGACAGACGCATGCGGCGGAACTAAACTATCATGCACTAATCTGGAATTTACACTGTCAACGGTGTTGTGCATCGATGTTTCCCGCCAATCGGGCATTCTGGGGATTTCCCCCCCTCAAATTGATTGTAACACAACAACCTTCGAACTTTCTGAAACCCAAGTTCGTCGCATGGATGGAATACTAAGAAAATACACGAATTATGTATCTGTCCGAGCTAGCTGATACCAAGGACAGCACCAGTTCGTGAGCGCGTCCGACTCCAGTCAATGATATTAGCCTGTGTAACTATGTCCGTCTCGCGTCACTGTTATCTTACGGGCGGCAGTTTTCAAATCAACTACAACTGTCTAAATGACGTTCAGTAGTGTTCGGGACTAAAATGCAGCCGCTTGGACGCACCATTCCATCACGGAAAGTAAGTGTGTAATGCTAACATGGAGTTTAGAGAGGATTGTAATCGGTGCGGGATATCAACACACCGGTAGATATGATCCCTGCTTCGCACTATTCAGAGGTGAGCATGCGGTCTACTACATGACCTGAAATTATACCGGGAATAGACTACGTCCGATGGTCCGTTAGTGGCTTGCAAAGTAATTTGTTCTAATTTTCTATTTAGAAAATGACGTGTAACATGCTAAAAACAGGAAGTAAAGTTCAATTTCACTGAGTTGGAAGTGACTAAATATGCTGCAGCATCGACGCACCACCGCCCCATTATCAAATGTAGTAACGTGAGTGACAGGCTAAAGTAGAGTAAGTTTAGCTGGGATTTCTGGAGGCAACTGGAATAGATGTTGATGCATCAACCCACCGCGTTGGGATTACTGCTATGAGACTTTAAAGGCCCAACTTGCAAGTAAATATAAGGGAATCGCTGCCACTACCTTTGACCCACCTCAGAATCGCCTACAACGCGTCTCTAAATAAAGAACCAAGCAGATGAGACGTGCGGAGAGGGTCTCGTAAAATGGGAAAGTTCACCGAAAGAGCAACGATTCTTCGGCTGTCGTCACGGACAATTGGAGATGCGAATGCCAAAGGCGCCAATTGCAAGGCAACGAAAACGATGATGGAGGAAAAGCGCATTTAGTGGTATCATACAGGGATGAAAACAAGTGGGTATGCGACTTGCAGGACCAGCCTGGTGATGATTTCGCTTTGACATTGGGTTTATAAAGACCGTGGCATGGTACAATCAAGTGAGGACCTAGGGTAGAGACCGGTGACGCCAAGACGAAGCTATGTTTCACGTTGCAACGTGTTTACTGACCAGCTAAGCCGTCACGGATATTATTAACATAGTGAACGGCTCGTGTCGGTCATCTCAGGTTCCCTACTCATGGCAGTGTAGACCACAGAATTGGAGATCATAATTGCACTTGATCTTGTCGGATGCATTTGGTTGTAATGACAATGGCAGCTGTCTATCTAAACAATTCCTAACAGATTCTCTCGGAAATATGAGCTAATAGAGGAAACAAACATGCGACAGGTTCGAAAGAAGTTCAGGAGCCCGCCAACAATTGTTGATCCAGTTTCAGCCATAGCTTCCGAGCACTCAATAATGATGAAACAAATAGCAGATATGTATCTTGTACAGAACGACATAGCCATTGTGAAGAAAGTGGCTTTCTCATCACGCTCCGCACCTCCCACTCATGCTCAAGCGCACTCGCGCTCACGGCTTAGTAAATTGAGCTTATCTAACAGACGGATTGGCTGTATTGAAGAAGAATGGAGAAACGCCAAGCGCGGATGACACGTTGATGTTGAATTGCCTGAAAGAATCTCGTCGGGAAATTCTTTAAACCAAAGTTCATCACATGGATGGAATACTGTGCAGAAAATACACGAATCCAGCACCTCCAACAACCTCCGACGTATAGCTGTTACCAAGGTCAGCACCAGTTCGTGAACGCGTCTGATCCCATTTGATGACATTAGGCTGCGACACTATGTCCGTTTCGCGTCACTATTATCGTATTCGCTGCAGGTTCCACATAAACTGCAGCTCGCTAAATGAGGTTCAGTTTCATGTTTGGGGCTAAATGCAGCCGCATTGACGCACAGTAGTCCTATCACTAAGAAGAACTGTATAATACTAACATGGAGTTTAGAGGGGGTTTAGAATAGGTGTGGGACACCAACACACCGGTGGATGTGCTCCATTCGTTATACTATTCAAAGGTCAGCATGCGGTCTATTATGACCTGAAACGAGAACATACAGGGAATAGACTACCTCCCATGATCCAGGAGGGACTTGCACGGTTATCGCGCGTAATTCTCCATTTATGAAATGACGTCTAACAATCTAAAAACAAGAAGTAAGGTTCAGTTTCACTGAGTCGGAAGTGACTAAATATGCTGCAACGTCGACACACCGTGCCATTTTCATGAAAAGTGGATGTCAGGCTAATGTAGAGCGAGTTTAACGTTTAGCAGGGAGCTTTAAAGGCGGCTGGAATAGATGCTAATGCATGAACCCACCGCGTTGAGAATACTGTCATAAGGCTTTAAGGATTCAACTTGCTAGTAAATAAAAGGTAACCGCTGCTGGTGCCCGTGGAGCGTCTCTAGATAAAGAACCGAGTAGATGAGATGTGCGGATAGGGTCTTGTAAAATGGGGAAAATCACCGAAAGGGCAACGATCCTTCGGCTGTCGTCACGGACAATTGGAAATGCGAATGCCAAAAGCGCTAATTGCAAGGCAATGAAAATGATGATGGAGGAAAGACGCATTTAGTAGTGTACAAGGCTGAAATGGGTGTGCCAAGTATGCGAGGACCAGCCTAGGGATGATTTTGCTCAAACGTTTGGTTTATAAAGACTGGCACGGTACAATCTCAATTGAGGGTTGGTGGTGGCTTGTGTAGGTCATTTCAGGTCCCCCACTCATGGTAGTGTCGGTGTCGACCACAGAATTGGAGATCATTATCTTGTCGGATATATTAGGTGCATCTGGTATAATGAAAATGGCATCTATTTATGTAACTAATTCCTAGCAGATTCTCTCGGAAATATGACGAAGTTCACAAATAGTGAATATATTTTACAGCAGTTCGACAAATTATAGACATTATGAAAGAAATGACTTTCTCATTCCAGCCTTTTCTTTTTTTTTTTCCGCATAGAAATGGTTATGTATTCTCATTCCAGCCTATTTGGCTTACGCTCCGCGCCTCCGAACCACTCTTGCTCACGGCTCAATAAATTGCGCTGCCCACTCGTCTTACAGACGGATTGGCTTTATTGAAGAACAGACAAACGCTAAGTGATGACACGTCAATGTTGAATTGCCTGCAAGAGTCTCTTCGGGAACTTTCTTTAACCAAAGGTCATCAAATGGATGGAGAAAATACACGAATTCAGCACCTCCAACAACCTCCAACGTATCCGTCGGAGCCAGCTGAGGCCAAGGTCAGCACCAGTTCGTGAGCGCGTTTGACCCCATTTAATGACATTAGGCCGGGTCGCTTTGTCCGTTTCGCGTCACTGTTATCCTATTCCCTGTAGTTTGCACATCAACAATAACTCGCTAAATGAGGGTCAGTTTTGGGCTAAATGCAGTCCAACTGCATTGACGCACAGTCCCATCAGGGAGAGTAACTGTATACAACTAAGATGGAGTTTAGAGGGGGTTTGAATAGGTGTGGGACATCAACACACCGGTGGATGTACTCCATTCGTTATACTATTCAAAGGTCAGCATGGGGTCTATTATGACCTGAAACTAGATCATACCGGGAATAGACTACCACCCATTCTGCTGGGGGGACTCGCACGCCTATCGTGTATAATTGTTCATTGTAATAAAGACGTCCAACACGCTAAAAACAAGAAGAGAGGTTCAGTTTCACTGAGTCGTGAAAGTGACTAAAGTATGCCGCAACATCGACACACCGCGCCATTTTCAAGAAAAATAACGTGAGTGTAAGGCTAATGTAGAGCGAGTTTAGCTAGAAATTTTAAAAGGCAACTGGAATGGATGCTGATGCATCAACCCACCGCGTTAGGATTACTGCCACTGTGAGCCAGAGGCTTTAAAGGTCCAACTTGCCAGTAAATATAGGGAGTCACTGCTACTACCTTGACCCACCTGAGGATTGCCGGTGGAGCGTCTCTAGATAAAGAACCGAGCTGATGAGATTTGCGGATATGGTTTTGTAGAATGGAAAAGAATCACCGAAAGAGCAACGATCCTTCCGCTGTCGTCACGAACAATTGGAGATGCGAATGCCAAAAGCGCCGATTGCAAGGCAACGAAAATGATGAAGGAGGAAAAGCGCATTTAATAGTAGCGTACAGGGATGAGAATGGGTGTCAGTAGTATGCGACTTGGAGGACCAGCCTGGGGATGATTTCGCTCAGACATTAGGTTTTATAAACGGTAACAATCTCGATTGATCTGATATTGCCGGTTGTAACGGAGCTGGTACAACCAACATCAAGTGTTAGTACTTTAGTGCCGACCAGCTAGTAATTGAGCGGCGACGGATTCTTTTGCCTTCATGGACACTACCCTACCAACCGTTGACGATGACTGAGAATCCCAATTTTCCACAATGGTCAAACTCAGCTTTCGTAATTCTAAGGATGGTGATCCATTTCTTAGCCATGAGGTATGAAAAAAATGCACTGCAAAGAGTTGTCATGGTATTTCAGAAGCAGTAAGCATGTCATAACCAAGCCAGGACAACTTGAACAAACCGCATCATGGATTTGCTCGTGCGAACGGCTCGTTGGAGCATCTAGTAAGTGATATTTCTTCGACGGACGTTTGTTATGTAAATCATAGACCACAGGGACTATGCTGTGTGACGCCAATGTGTCATTTGTTCGGGGTTAACTGTGCCAGGTGGAGCATCAACACACAATACAAGATATTCGGCGAACGTGGTGGTCTAAACAGGTTTTGGGTCTCTCCTAAAACTTTGATGGCGTTGACGAGCGCTGAGCCTCAGCTTTAGTTGCTACACGGAACGCGCCCAAAAAAGCTGTATTCACGTACCACCTTCTCTGTTCTCACCCTTTCTCTTCCCCCCAGAAAAAAAAAAAAAAAAACCCAAAATATGTGGTCCCATTACTCTATAATCGTCTCACTCGTATGTGCTCTCGTGGCCGCGTCACAGACGTTCACCATCAAGAGTGCTCGGGACGAACGCTTCATACATACGACACCTGCCACGCCCGAACGGGATGTCAGGCTTGGAGACGCACGAGATGCTGGTGTATGTGATACGTACCCCCCGACATGAATGATAGATATGCTAAATCTGATGGCTTTCCCCCTCCCCCCCTCTCTTTCC
Organism: Amanita rimosa; assembly: GCA_023014395.1. Classification (NCBI taxonomy): domain Eukaryota; kingdom Fungi; phylum Basidiomycota; class Agaricomycetes; order Agaricales; family Amanitaceae; genus Amanita; species Amanita rimosa. Next base: position 101,922 of record JAEBUO010000048.1, read on the forward strand.
CCATACTCATAGACTTTATTCATCCATCCCTTGCCGGAAAAAGTTGGCAACGTTGTAAAAGCCAGTATCATGAACACTCACAGCAGTCTGAATGTGGGTCTACGAGGCGTGAGTCGATAAAAGTTTTAAAGTCATCCAGTACCGCCCATTGAGCAACTCACTGAGCACTGAATGAAACCTTTTTTTTTTTTTTTTTTTAAAAAAACAAAAAGGCTGCGAAACGGGGTGCACAACTGGTATGGTCCCCAGACACGAGATTTGAATGGCACGTCAAACGAATCCAAGATGACAAATATGTGTATGAATCTCAACCCTTTCCATCTCTCTTGTTCCCGTTGACGGAGTTTTTTTTTTTTTTTTTCCGGCCGACTACTAGTATTTACCACCAGGGACCCCACGCAAATTTGTTTTGGCATGACAGCGACACGGCTTCTGGAGATGTGAGTGGGACTTGTCGCTGAAATGGTATTTTTCTGATTCGTAGTGACAGATTGTGCTTGCGGTCGAAGAGAAGAAGACCGAGTGGGAGATCCAGCACAAGGCAGTTGTGCATGAAAGAGAGTTGTAACGAGGGGGATATGATGACGATGAGGCCTTGAGGAGGCTTGAAGGAGTGATGAGGGACGGGGTGCCGTTAAACAGTGCTGCCAACCATCATATCATGTCCGACACTCCAGCCAACTTTGTAGTCGTCCATTCCACTCTAGACTTCTAGCATACGTCTCTCAGAAGACCTTTTCATGATCGCTTATCGACTTCTGGGGGGGGGCAACAACCCCGCCGCACAGGGAGCCTCCTGTTCCCTCCTCCCTGAGATGCGGCGGCACTTGTCGTGACAGAGACAGTCGATTAAAATGGGTATTCTCTATTCAAGAATGTTCCTCTACACTAATGGGTATCTGCATGTCCACATCCGGAGTCATCGACATGGCTTCATAGAAATATATCAATCCAAACAAAAGGAATAAAATTGAACCACCGTATGTGACTAGACAAATATTCATGTCAAAGTTTAGAACAGGGCATGAAAGAAGAAAATTCACGTACCATGCTTTACAGATATTTTGTTAGAGACATATCTGCCGCCAATCACGGCCAGCATCGTACAACACGAATGACCCATGACCGTCCCCACCGCGACGAGATACACGTTCTAAAATTCCAGTTAGTTCTTATTACACCAGAATAGATAGATAGATAGATAGATAGAGAGAGAGAGAGAGAGAGAGAGAGGAAGAACCCACGTGCGCGGCACCCAACGCAATCGTTGCTATTTGGCTTCGGTCACCCCATTCTCCCAAAAAAGTGAGAACAAACGCCTGCACGAACACCGGTCCAAAGAAGAGGCTACAAAAGTTTCTGGCACCCTCAGCCCACGACGTACGCGCCTTTTTCGGAGCAGTCGTTATTGTTGCCGCTGTCAGCGGTTCATCAAGGATCGTCGGTTCAATGACAGTCGTCGTCGTTGAAGACGTTGAAGTCGTTGAAGGCGGATCCGCAACTCGGACGGCTGCTGGCGCTGATCGAGATCGACCCTCCTCCAACTCCTCGAGGGGAATGATTCCCCTCGGATTACTACTACCATCCACGCCCGCCTCGTCTTCATCAATCTCCTCCTCCGCCTCCTTCATCTCCTCCCGTATCTTGTCCGCACCGCCACCGCGCATATGGCGGGCTTCCATCCCCATCTTGGCACCAAACACGAGAAAGAGAACGGCGGCGGCAAACTGGGTGGCGCGTCTCGGAATGAGCGCGGGAAGCAGGTGGCCCATCTCCGCCGAGAGCACGGACATGATGGCGAGGGAGGAGAAGGCGCCGGAGAAGACGACGAGGCGGGGGTGCCGCATCGCGAGGATGGCGGCGATGAGAAACGTTTTGTCCCCGATTTCGGAGAAGAGGATGAGTGAGAAGGCTTGGAAGAGGCCGTGCAAGAGTGTTGTGGTGCTGTTGCTGCCGTCCAGGGGTGCATGCTCCGACATAGGCCCAAAAGGAGGAGAACGAGGAGGAGGAGGACGAGGAGGGGGAAATGCCATATGCTGCTGCTGCGGCTGCTACTACTGGTCTTTTTGGGAAAATCTTTTCCATACTTTTTTTTCCCGCAACATGTTTTTGGCTACTTACGAGCTGGTCCAGCGTTAGCGAGCGCGCTATGTCCCAGTAACAGGAGGTTTTTTTTTGTGTTGGTTTGTTTCTCTGCTCGTGTTGAGAGTTTGAGGAGGTGCAGTTGCCGTCCCGGGACCGCACGGGCGCCGGCCAAATTCTCACGGAAACAAGTGACACAAACAAGTTGACTATAAAGGGTTTAAACGTTTTAAAGCTAGCTAAGGTATCACTTTCCTTCCAATACATTAAATAAAAAGCCATCAGTACAAATATTACACAGGTCATTTAGATATAGTGAGATTTGGCAAGGTTTTTGAATATAACTCCATCCCGAACTTGAAAAAAAAAAAAAAAGTTTGATAACAAGTTTTTTGATTGAAAGCAGAGGAGGGTTGAGAGGACACTCACTAGAATCTAGGGTAATCGCGGTTGCTTGTGTGTCCTACGAGACTTCAAAATAGAAAATAATCCAAATAAAGGAACATTGATCCGGCCTTACCGTTACTGTTGTGCTGTATAAATAGGGCGTGCGGGGTATAGGCGAATGTTTCATCATAATATCTTTGAAGTGTTCACGCATATCTGTGGGGGGGAGAACACGTCAGATCGACCACTGCCCAATAATTCACAGTGCTCTCGCCTGACATCTGATAACCGATGTGACGTTGTTTGGTCCATCGCCGTAGGCCTTGACGTATTTATTAAGCCTGATTCCCCGCTTGAGTTTCCGGTGGAGCAGGTCACATTTATTGAGAAAGAGAATGAGCTGCGTTTTGGCTAATAGCTTTGAGGAACATATAGACGTCCATAGATCAATAGAATCTTGCAATCGATTGACCCGCCGATCTTCCGAAAGTCTCTCATCAAAAGCGGAGACGGGTGCCACTTGATTTTTCATTTATTTATAGCAGGGTTGTCAGTTGACTGAAAATCGCTCACGAAAAATGATAACATTGACGTTCTCAAAGTAGGGCAACCATGCCGAACGCTATATATTTAGATAACGGGTATTGAAAAAAAAAAGTGAGCCATGAACTCTTTCATATGCACAAACAACATACCAAAGTTCGACAACCACCCACATCATATATCCGCCACTCCCAAGAACCACCCACTTGTAAAAAAAAAAAAAGAGTGATTTGAAATTCAGTGTCGCTCGTTGGAATACTTATATGGACAAAATAACGACTTACATCCTGGGTTATCCCAGCTTCGATCGAACCTGATACGGTATTCTTGAACCCCTACTGTTCGCATTCTTGCCCGAACGACATCATTGTCGCTGACAGCATAATCATGTTTAGCTATCCGGTCCAAATCGTTCAAAAAACTGTAATTTTTTATTTATTAAAAAAAAAACAATCCACGCAGCGTCACCGGAGAAAGAAAAAAAGCTGATAAATCGTAGTACGTACAATCCGGCGGAATCCGGTAAGCGTATTTGACGTCGCTGAAGCGCCAACTGGACAGCCTTGTCTTTCCATAAGGATTTCATGTCCTCTCTGCATGCCGCGATAGTGGCTGTGATCGTGTCCAGCTCCAGTGGAGGCAAATTGACACGCTGCATCTTTTGCATTCCAGGGTCCACGATATCCTGCCAAGATCTCACAAACACTTCGCGTAGGTGGCGCGTAGATACAGCAGAAGAAGAAGAAGGTTGTGCCAAGTCCAACGGCGACGCGCTGGCTGGGCAATGAAGGGGTTGAGCATAATCATTGGCTCCAAGTCGCGTTCTCAGTTCGGCCTCGACACTTTGCAGTGGCGTTAGTCGGATCATGAGGAGATGATGCCATTCGGTTAGGGAGACACAAGTACTAGCAAAAGAGTCGGACAGAGTGGAGTCTGTATCTTCGCCTTGTAGTAGCAGCACGTCCTCTTCTGGTAGTAGTAGTGGGTCGCCGTTCAGTTCGTCTTCCAGGACACGGAGTATTAACGTTATTGATCGGACGACATTGAGTTGTACAATGATGCGCCAGCCATCTCGTTCTCTTTCCCAATCCAAAGGCGCATAGCGCATGCGAAAGTCTAATCATATATCAAAAGAAATGTCAGTGGGCTCCGGCCAGAGACCAGAAGTGGATGATACTCTACTCTTCAGCGTAGTCGATTTACCTGGTTCATATATCAAAACAAAAAAAGAAAAAAACAGAAAAAAAGACAAAGACAAAGACAAAAAAGATGAGAGCAATGAACCTATGAAGCCTTAAGGGTCTACTCACCACTTTCCGCTTGACCTAAGAGGAGGACCTTGACGCTTTCTTTGTCTTTCTTCCATTGAACACGATCTCTTTTTAGCTGTTCGTCAATTTTCTCACTGATAAGTTCGGCATCCAGCTCGCGCTTCCGCCTTGCCGTCATCTGGGCGGGAGTTTCGTCCAGAGGAGGCCGCATGAATTGGGCGAACGGGTCATTCTGAGCAGCGGCGGCGAGGTGCGCAGTGGACATGAGTCTGGCGGAAGAGACACTTGGGTTCTAAAACACTTCAAGGGGGACATACAAGTGAAGCACCTCCCTTTGACCTTTTGATTGTCATCTTCTCACGGGGCGGTTTCAGGCATTTTAAAAAAGAAATGACGACGAAGGAACATGATGCAGGAGTAGTGTCAGGACTTCGGCTGGCAAGCGGCCCTTGTCAGTGTAACTAAGAACGCCAATGTTAATGAGAAAGCCATCATCTGCTTGAAAACTGTCAAGAACATGTCACGTCTCAAAGTCCTCTGAAAGTTTCATTGGCATTTTTTGACGCTCTTTCTCAATCACCCTTTTCCAGTCTGGAACGCTCGTGCGAAAAAACCGCTAACTAACCTCCCGGGGATTAGTCTGTCATATATCAGATATATCACCGCTTTCACACATGTTTCAATTCAATTCAATCAAAATCCCTTCACGCCCGCTGCGGGGCATCAACAACTCTGACGGCAGCCGCACCCAAGTTCCAGCGGTACTTACCGAGACAGCCCTACATGTGTGGAACAGTACGCAAGTGAACCTGCACACTTGTATCTGTTTTTTTTTTTTTGTTTTTGTTTTTGTTTTTGTTTTTTTTTTTTCAACTCTCATTTCAGTGCACTGCAAGGAGCTAGTGGCATGACAACAAATGAGACGTTTTGATAAAGCGTAAAACTCAGTCATCACTCCCAAGATGTTTAGTACCGGACGACACGGCGCGGTCCTAGGGTCCATTGTCGCACCTGTGATGCAAAGCCCAGGGCGAGGCCCCTTCTTGGCAAGTATTTGCCATTAGCCTGTACCTTCTTGCCCCCCCCTCCATATACCGTTTCAACACTACATATTTGTACATGATGAAATTTGATAGGTGTGGTGCACGCCATGGAGAGTTGTCGGCTTTAACAGATTTGGAAATACATACCCGGGCGATAGCGGGCATGACAAATGTCACAGTCACACGTCACAGACGGCTGTCACCAAGGCAATGATGCTCTGCTCACGATCATGATATCTGCGTCACAACTCGGATTGCACCATCAAGTCAACCGAGATTATGCTGGACTCCAGCCCTTTATAAAACTTTGTGCATATGCGGACTCATTCTAGGCTGGCCCTCACTACTACTACCGACGATGCGTCTTGCGTCTCTCATCATCATTTTCGCAGCCTTGGGATCATCCGCCTTTCCAATCCGTGATAACAGCCAGAGGACTAATTCTCTTTCGGTAATCCTTCACACTACTTATACGCGACCGTATCCAGACGTCTAAATTGTGCTCTTCTTTTTTTTAGAAACGAATCGATCGGGAGGTAGGTCAGCCATGGGTCATTTTTAAAAAAATGAACCCCTCTCGTTTTAGTCATCTGGATCTCCGTCAAGTTCTCGCCCAAGAAGTGGGGAACAACAACTTCCGGTGAGTCAATGTCTTGGCATCTAATTCCACTGACTGACGAATAACCTCACTTGTTTTTTTTTGACCGGTTGGACCCCATCAGCAACCACCTCTGGTACGTCGATATCGACCTCAGTATCTAAATTCCAGTCACTTACGAACAACCCCACTTGTTTATTAGCCAGCTCTAAATCAACAACAACCTCCGGTGGGTCGAAGCCTTGACATCCAATCCCAGTTACTTACCAACAGCCCCACTTTTTTTTAAAGCCGGCTGAACCTCAGGTTCAGCAATCACATCAGGTGAGACGATACCGCCTTTGGCATCTATCCCAGTCGCCTTCGAAGTCAGAGTTGAACCCCACTTGTTTTTTTTAAATTTTATTTTAGGAATATGAAGCTTCAACTTCTCTTGTGTCCTATTATGATTCTCATGACCATCTTAAAGCGGTGTGTCAATGCCACAGCATCTTCTTATCTCCTGAACGTACCTGACTTTGCTGGTTTGTTTAGCATATTGAAGATAATGGACTAGGCGTGTCAACCGTGAAATTTGATGGCCAAGCCCCGATCTATTTCCGTGATGCCTCGCCGGATAACTCAGTGGGTCGATGCCTCGGCATCTATTTCATTTTCACCTTCCGAAATCCAACAGCTAAACTCTATTTCAAGGAGCGTATTTCACACCGCTACCGTTATCTTGAGAATGAAGCTGGAGATGGGATGGTATATCATATATGCTGAATCACCTCCGGAACGTGAAACTGATCCTTTCTTTGTCCTTTTTTAGTTGATGCGAGATTATCGTGAATATGAAGGTCATGTCCAAAATGGGCGACGTGTATTTATGCTGGTGATATATGGCGATTTCTGGATGATATTTTATCCTAAACCTCCCCAGTATGACATTTTGTTCTTCAAATTTTCACTTTTCATGCTGACTTGTGCACTGTATCAATTGGACCAAGTGGACAACAGCCTGAGGTGGGTTGATTCTACAGCACTTACCCCCCAACCTACCCTTTCTAAACACAATGCTTTAGCATATCTACACAATGGATGAGGATCATCTTGTCACAGGGACGGTGTGTCAATATTGCGGCATCTTAAGCTAACCTTAATTGTGGTTATTAGATTTTCCGAAAATATTATATGAATGAACGTGAAGTGTTATCTTATGCCAAATTCTCTTCTGATGAACACTGGACCCAAATGAATGCACAGAGTGCACAGAGGATTGCATGGTACAGTCTCATGTATGATCTTTCTTTTCTTTCTAGTTCAAAAGTTGACCTTTGGACTATTATATATATCAGAGGCCATACAACTCACCATTGATGGCATAGCTGTTCCATTTGGCTGGGGAGGTCCTTGTGCATATATAATTATTCACATTAGCAAACTATTAGCTTTTTGTGCCTTGTCAGCCTTGTCCTTGCCTGGCTTTGTCTTCAGTGAATTGGCTCAGGCTTGGGAATTGGATATAATTACATAGCTTAATGTGGACAATTCTTCTATCCTAAAAAAACCAAGAAATATGCTACCACCTTTCACATTGCTACAGTTGATCAGCAGTTTACACCCCCCCTTGTGTTGAGAATAATAAGTGAGGCTTAGCAAGCAGTAGACTTATGTAGTGCTGTTGTATATTGTAGTATCCTGATGGATGTGTAAGAGTAAGTGCTCATCTAATAGAGAAAACAATCATGAATGTTCTTGTTTTCTTTAGTTTTCTATATTTTTTCTATTTTATTCAGAGGCCTACAGACACATAATGGATGTGAGCAGATGGCAAGGGACCCTTATCCAGATATAGCAGGAGGATTATATAATCCAGGGTGGCTATATGATCAAGACTGTTGATATTGGGTGAAACAGTGTTCACAGGAAAGGACTGGGAGTCTGGGTGAGTCCAGGAAGGTCTGGAAGATGGGTCTGGGTCTTGTTGCTGTGCGTGCATAGCCTTAGTGGCTGCACAGACTGTGTGCACAGACCAGTGACTCAGGTATATAAGGTGTGCATTCTGTAGGTAGGAGTTTTTAAGACTCTAGATTGTTTCCTCCTTGTAGGTCACAGACTACTGTGTCTTAGTCTCATCTCTATAACAAATCTCTTCTCTGAAGCCTGTGATTGTGTATAAGGATTAGTCCTAACATAATCTAGAGTCTTCTACATTACACCCTTTGTTGTTGGTCATAGTGCGGAGCAAGCTTTGCTTGTTGTTGTGGACAGTGACAAAGAGAGTTTCATTTTTTTGACAAACTGTCTGACTCTGTACATGTTACAGCACGTGGCTACAGACAGCCTCGAGGAGTCTAGGCGACATTGAGTATGACAACAGATAGCCTCATTCTACTGTTGTAGGGTGACTATGGCCAATTGGCTACTGGCAACAAAACAGTATTTGTTATGGTTGATGTCCACAACATTGTTAAGCATCCAAGTCTACAGTGACAAACAGAGTCTTGGTCTGTTCCCAATCACTTGGACAAGGGTTCTAGGTGCTAAGTCTGACAATGACAAAGGCTAGTGAGAGAGCAAGGAGAGCAGTTGAGGCGACAAGCAAAAGAGCATTCAAGTTATGGATAAGATTCGACTAAGTTGGAACTAAAGAACTATGGTACATGAGAGGGGTTTATATATGTTAAGAGAACAATAGTCCAAGCATAACTATGGGTTTGTAACAAGTAAATGTAGTCTGTTTAACAAGGGGAAAAGAGAATTGTAACATTACCCCCTTTGTATGTGAGAAGTCACCAACTTCTACCAGCCAGAGGTTGTCCAACCATGATCCATCCTAGACTCGGCCCATTTGACAGCATTGTCTAGTTCTTTTGTCAACGTTTCCACCTTCCATTTGAGAGCTTCGGCGGCTTGGTGCAGGTTTTGTGTGTTTCGGAGGAAAGAATCACGTTCCTCATAGGTCATCTTGTGTGGATCAATGGTGAGGGTGAGGGCAGCAAGATTGTTGGTAGCAGAGGAGAGATTGGTGATGGAACATGTGGCAGCAGCGAGGGCGTCAGTGACGACGGAGAGCATAGTGTTTCTTTTAACGAACTGGGCAAAATGAGGGAGGTGATGATCGTTGGGGTGTACCTGGGGGAGGAGGTTGGCAGGGTGAACATGGAGGTCGTCATCCTCGAAATGGATGATGGTGGTATTTTCAATGAAGACCTCGAGCGGGAGGTCTGGGATGGTGAGGAAGGGGGAGAGGGCAGTGACATTTTCATTGATGCGCCAGTAAGCACAGGAGAGGAGGGCCAGGACAGTGAAGTAGGCAGCAAGGGCGAAGAAGGCGAACATAGTGTCAGGTGTGAGTGGGATGATTTGTTGGTGTCGATTTGACTGTTCTTTTATAGGTCATCCTCATCAAAATCTGGATCTAGGTCCTCATCGTCCATTTCTATTTGATTCAGTATGTCTGGGTTCGTGAGAAGCTCATAGTCTTCCCTGATGAACATTTCCAAGGCCATGAACTGATAGGTACTGAGGTCTGTGATGGGTTTGGAAAGGAATCTCCTGATCTGCCTGACAACATTGAGTACTAAGTCTTTCCGCTTGTCTAGCAAGTAGTGAAGATCATTGGTATAATTGTCCATAGATAGGATCGGTCTGCCTGGGAGCATGATTCCTTGATTGGATAACCAGACCTGTGCACTGAGGTCTTGTATCTTTTTAGAGAGTTTGTCGAGTTTTTTGTATTCCTCTGGGCATAAGAGCCTGCCATGGCTAGTGTCATAAACGTCGGTTTTCTTTATTGCAAGATTCTGATAAACTGGTGGTCCTGTAATGTAAGGTGGTAGGTTGTTGATTGAGAATTGTAATTGATAGAATCCAGGGAGGTATTGTTGTACTGCTCAGCAGGGGATCTCCATTGTTCCTGACGGATTCTTCTGATGATTGTGGTTAAGTCAAGGAATGTGGTAATATTGTGTGACCAATGCCACAGTTCGAGTGGGTTTTTCTGATAGATTTGGTGCTTTAGGGGCGTGTCGGATGGGGAGGTATTGTATGTGGGTATGGATGGTCTTTTCTTTAAGGGCTATAGTGTATTGAGAGAGTGTCAAACAATTTCATTTTGTATAATGATAATTTTGTTTCAAGACATGGCAATTTCTATATTGAGTCATGGTTCAGAGGTGTTGACATTGTTGATATTCTGATAGGATATCAGTGGTGTTTGTAAGATTGTGAGCGGGTTCCCAAGAATTATCATTCGATCCATAGCCTTTCCATTTAACTAGGTAATGGTAGCCTGTGCCTCGCTTCCTGTGGGCTAGAATTGCTTCTACCTCAAATTCTTCTTGTCCATTTACAAGATCAGGGGGTGGTTTCACATAGTTTGGGCTGTGTGCAGTTGTTTCCTTATATGGGGTAAGGAGTGACGTATGAAACACAGGGCAAGTGCGCCATTGCTTTGGGAGTTTTAATTTGTATGTCACTGGTCCCATCACTTGTTCAATTTCAAAGGGTCCTTCTTGTTTTGGTGCTAGCTTCCTGGACTGACATGGTATGTGAAGATTTCTGTTTTCAAGCCATACTTTGGTCCCTTTTTCGAATCGTATTGCCTTGTCTTTGCATCATCTTGCCACTAGTTGTCTTGCTAGTTCATGTGCTGCTAGCGCTTCCTCCCTGGCCTTCTTTAGGAACTGAAGGCATTACTCAGCTGCTGGTGTAGTCATTTGTGTTGTAGCTGTGGGAAGTGCAACGAGGTCTGTTCCATACATTAGCCTGAATGGGGAAGTCTTGATTGTGTCATGATGTCAGTTGTTGTGGGCAAACTCGGCTATTGGGAGAAGCAGTTTCCACAGATCCAGTTCATTAGTGCAGAACATCTGGACATAGACCTCTAGTTCCTGGTTGACTCGTTCTGTTTCCCCATCAGTCTGAGGGTGGTAGGCTGTGCTCATTCTATGGTCAGTTCCTAACGCTTTTTGTATTTCCTGGAATACTTTTGGAGAGAATTGTGGGCCTTGGTCTGAGATTAAAACATCAGGTAGGCCAAACCATTTGAAAATTTCGGAGATGTAAAGTTCTGCAGTGCCTAGAGTGTCAATTGTCTTCTTGCAAGGTGTGAAAATTACCCCCTTTGTAAGACCATGGTTCACCATGACCAGGATCGAGTCAAAGCCATCAGAAAGGGGTAGATCAGTGATGAAATCAAGGGTCACTTGTTGGAAAGGGCAGGTTGCTTTTGATGGAATCGGGTGAAGGGCTGGTACATTTGGGTGAGTGTTAATCTTCATTTGTTGACAAAGGGCACATCCTTCAATCCACTGACATGTTTGAACATTCTGGGCCACCAGTAGTTGCGTTTAAGGAGTTCAAGAGTCTTTAGTCATCCAGGGTGACCTGATGATCATGCTTCATGTGTTTCTTTGATTAGTTTGGTTCGTAATCCATCCTGATTGGGGATGTAGGTTTTGCTGAGATAGTGAACAATGCTGTTTGTATAAGACCAATCCTGTATATTTGATTTGATCAGTGGTGCGCAATGCATGGTGATGACCTCAATTAGAATGCGTCCAAAATCGTCTATTGACATTGCTTTCTGAATATCTGTGACTAAATCTTCTGCAATAAGGCAAATGAAGCAGTCCTCTGGTAAGACTATGACGTCTTCTTGTAGTTCACTGTTTCCCATGTGATCAGGGCATCGAGATAAGGCGTCTGCTTCGAACATCTTTGTGCCAGGGACATGTTCAATGCACAAGTCAAATTCTGATAATAGGGATGACCATCTGGCTTGTCTGGGTGTCAGGCATTGGGCGGTTTGATAATGAGATAGATTCTTGTGATCACAATGAACTATGGTGGTATGGGGCGACCCATGTAGTAGATGTTGCCAAGTCATTAGTCCCTTGATAATTGCCAAGAGTTCACAATCGTAGATCTGGTAATTCTGTTCCATTTGCATTAGTGCATGTGAAATAAATCCACAGGGATGCAGGGATCCTGTTTCATCTGCCTGTTTCAGGACTGCCCCTATCGCTTTGTTTGATGCATCTGTTTGAAGGATAAAGGGTCGAGTTGGGTCTGGCATTAACAGCACTGGCATTGATGCAAATTGCTTCTTTAAAATTTCAAAGGCATTATTCCATTTGGTGGTCCAGTCAAATGGTTTGGTTTTCTTGGTAAGATTGGTGAGTGGTTTAGCAATGGCCACAAAATTCCCAATAAAGCGCCGATAGAAGTTTCCAAATCTGAGAAATGATCAGACTTGTTTAACTGTGGTAGGGACTGGCCAGTCAGTGATTCCTGCTAGTTTAATCGGATCCATCTGGATTCGTCCAGGGGTGATAATCATTCCTAGGAACTTGACTTCCTGTTACAGTTGATGTCCACAACATTGTTCAGTGTCCAAGTCTACAGCAATAAACAGAGTCTCGGTCTGTTCCCAATCACTGGACAAGGGTTCTAGGCGCTAAGTCTGATGATGACAAAGGCTAGCGAGAGAGCGAGGAGAACAGTTGAGGCAACGAGCGAGAGAGCATTCAAGTTATGGATAGGATTCGACTAAGTTGGAACTAAAGAACTACGGTACATGAGAGGGGTTTATATACGTTGAGAGAACAATAGAAACTAAAGGGGAAAGAGCATAGCTATCTAAGAAAGGAAAAGTGAAGGTAGCTATAAAAGGAGATAATGTCCAAGCGTAACTATGGGTTTGTAATGAATAAATGTAGTCCGTTAACAAAGGGAAAAGAGAACTGTAACATTACCCCCTTTGTATGCGAGAAGTCACCAACTTCTACCAGCCAGAAGTTGTCCAACCATGATCCATCCTAGACTCGGCCCATTTGATGGCATTGTCTAGTTCTTTTGTCGACGTTTCTACTTTCCATTTGAGTGCCTCAGCAGCGCGGTGCAGATTCTGGGCATTGCGTAGGAAGGAGTTGCGTTCCTCGTAGGTCATTTCATGTGGATCAATGGTGAGGGTGAGGGCGGCGAGGTTATTGGTAGCAGAGGTGATATTGGTGATTGTGCAGGTGGCAGCAGCAAGGGTGTCAGCCACAACCGTGAGTGTGGTGTTCCTTTTGACAAACTGGGCAAAGTGGGGAAGATGGTGGTCGTCAGGGTGTACCTGGGGAAGCAAATCAGCGAGGAAGGGTGAGAAGGTGGCAGCGGTTTTGTCAATGTGCCAATGAGCGCAGGAGAGGAGGAGGAGGACAGTGAAGTATACGGCGAGGGCGAAGAATGTGAACATGGTTTCTTGTTACGGTGTGAGTTTGGCATTAGGTGGTGATGCTTGATGAATTTATACGTATTCCAGATCACTGATTTCCATGTCTGAATCTGAACTTTCTATATCTAGTGGATCTTCGATTGCAGGGTCAGTAAGGAGTTCTCGTTCTTCTGTAATGAACCTGGTTAACAAATCTAAGTGTTGAATTCCTGGTGTCATTGTTGGGGTGACTAAGAGTCTTCTGATTCTCCTGATGATGTCTGCTATTATTTCCCTCTGTTCATCAAACAAGTACTGAAGGTCATCGAGGATGTCTTCTATAAGGATACAAGGTCTTCCTGGGATTCTGATTCGTCGTCCAATTAACCAAATTTGTGCACTACATTCCCGTGTCTGTATAGTGATCTCATCAATTCGTTTATATTCTTCCAGACATAACAGTCTCCCATGAGTGCTTTTGTAAATGTCACTGTTCCTGATGGCTAGAAGTTGGTAGACTGGTGGATCTTTGTTATAGTGAGGTAAGTCGGTTTCTGCGAATCATAAATCATGGTATTTGGGAAGATAGTTCCAGGTGACATTGCAAGGGAGCTCCGTTGTTCCTGATGGGTTCTTCTGATGGTGGTGATTAAGTCGAGGGGTGCAGTAGTATTGTGTGATCAGTGCCATTATTCGGATAGGTTTTTCCGACAGGTTTGGTGCTTTAAGGGCGTGTTGGATGGGAAGGTATTGTATGCAAGTATAGACAGTCTTTTCTTTAAGAGCTATAGTGTATCGAGAGAGTATCGAACAATTTTGTTTTGTATAATGATAGTTTTGTTTCAAGATGTGGCAGTTTCTATAACAAGTCATGGTTCAGAGATGTTGGTGTTGTTGGTATTCTGCTAGAATATCAGTGGCGTTTGCAAGGTTGCGAGCAGGTTCCCAAGAGTTATCATTTGATCCGTATCCTTTCCATTTAACTAGGTAATGGTAGCCTGCGCCTCGCTTCCTGTGGGCTAGAATTGCCTCTACCTCGAATTCTTCTTGTCCATTTACGAGATCAGGGGGTGGTTTCACATAGTTCAGGCCATGCACAGTCGTTTCCCTATACAGGGTAAGGAGTGACATATGAAACACAGGGTGAATGCGCCATTGCTTCGGGAGTTTCAATTTGTATGTTACTGGTCCCATTACTTGTTCAATTTCAAAGGGTCCTTCTTGTTTTGGTGCTAGCTTTCTGGACTGATATGGTATGTGAAGATTTCTGTTCTCAAGCCATACTTTGGTCCCTTTTTCAAATCGCATTGCCTTATCCTTGCGTCGTCTTGCCACTAGTTGTCTTGCTAGTTCATGTGCTGCTAGCGCTTCTTCTCTGGCCTTCCTTAGGAACTGAAGGCGTTCCTCTGCCGCTGGTGTGGTCATTCGTGTTGTAGCTGTGGGAAGCACAACAGGGTCCGTCCCATACATTAGTCTGAATGGGGAAGTTTTGATTGTGTCATGATGTTGGTTATTGTGGGCAAATTCAGCTATTGGGAGAAGCGGTTTCCATAGATGCGGTTCATTGGAGCAGAACATTCGGAGGTAGACTTCTAGTTCCTGGTTGACTCGTTCTGTTTCTCCATCAGTCTGAGGATGATAGGCTGTGCTCATTCTATGATTGATTCCTAATGCTTTTCGTATTTCCTGAAATACTTTTGTGGAGAACTGTGGTCCTTGGTCCGAGATCAAAACGTCAGGTAGGCCAAACTGTTTGAAAACTTGGGAGACGTAAAGTTCCGCAGTACCTAGAGCATCTATTGTCTTCTTGCAAGGTGTGAAAATTACCCCCTTTGTAAGACCATGGTCCACCATGACCAGGACTGAGTCAAAGCCATCAGAAAGGGGTAGATCTGTAATAAAATCAAGGGTTACTTGTTGAAAGGGATGGGTTGCTTTTGATGGAATTGGGTGAAGGGCAGGTACATTTGGGTGCATGTTAATCTTCATCTGTTGACAGAGGGTGCATCTTTCTATCCATTCCCTGACGTGTTTGAACATTCTGGGCCACCAGTAGTCGCATTTAAGGAGCTCAAGGGTCTTTAATCGTCCAGGGTGACCTGATGATCATGCTTCATGCATTTCTTTAATTAATTTGGTTCGTAATCCGTCTTGGTCAGGGATGTAGGTTTTGCCAAGATAGTGAACAATGCCATTTGTATAAGACCAATCCTGTATGTTCGATTTGATCGGTGGAGCGCGATGCATGGTGATAACCTCAATTAGAATACGTCCAAAATCGTCTTTTGACATTGCTTTCTGAATATCCGTGACTAGATCTTCTGCAATAAGACAAATAAAACGATCCTCTGGTAAGACTATGACATCTTCCTGTAATTCACTATTTCCCATATGATCAGGGTGTCAAGATAGGGCATCCGCTTCGAACATCTTTGTGCCAGGGACATGTTCAATGCACAAGTCAAATTCTGATAATAGGGATGACCATCTGGCTTGTCTGGGTGTCAGGCATTGGGCGGTTTGATAATGAGATAGATTCTTGTGATCACAATGAACTATGGTGGTATGGGGCGACCCGTGTAGTAGATGTTGCTAAGTCATTAGTCCCTTGATAATTGCCAAGAGTTCACAATTGTAGATCTGGTAATTCTGTTCCATTTGTGTTAATGCATGTGAAATAAATCCACAGGGATGTAGAGATCCTGTTTCATCTGCTTGTTTCAAGACTGCTCCTATCGCCTTATTTGATGCATTGGTTTGAAGGATAAAGGGTCAAGTTGGATCTGGCATTAATAATACTGGCATAGATGCAAATCGTTTCTTTAGAATTTCAAAAGCATTGTTCCATTCAGTGGTCCAGTTGAATGGTTCTGTTTTCTTAGTGAGGTTGGTAAGCGGTTTAGCGATGGCAGCAAAATTTCCAATGAAGCATCGGTAAAAGTTTCCAAATCCAAGGAATGATCGGACTTGTTTGACTGTGGTGGGGACTGGCCAATCGGCAATTCCTGCTAACTTTATTGGGTCCATCTGAATGCGTCCAGGGGTGATGATCATTCCTAGGAATTTGACTTCCTGTGTGGCAAACTTGCACTTTTCTAATTTCAGGAATAGATCGTTATCTTGTAACCGTTGTAAAATTTGCTTTGTCCGCTCTTCCAGTTGTTCTAGTGTTTCTGCGCAAATTAACATGTCATCCATGAAAATGATTAACCATCCTTTGTTGATCATGTTCCTAAAGTATTCGTTCATCATAGTTTGAAAGGTTGACGGCAAATTGCATAGTCCAAAGAACATTACTGTTGGTTCATAGAGCCCCCGATTGGTGATAAAGGCTGCTTTCCATTCGTCTCCCTTTTTGATGCAAACATTGTTGTATCCCCATCGGAGGTCCAGTTTGGTGAAATAGTTGGCACCTCGTAGTTTAGTCATGAGATCGGAAACAAGGGGAAGGGGATATGCGTTCTTGACAGTCCATTCATTTAGGTATCGGTAATCCTGACAGGGTCGGAGTGCTCCACTTTCTTTCTTTGCTACAAAGAAAAATGGTGATGCCTGTGGTGATGTAGATGGTTTAATGTATCCTTTCTTGAGTTGTTCATCAATCCATTCGTCTAGCAGTCCTTGTTCTTTGACTGATAGAGGGTAAAGTTTACTAGCTTTCAGGACAAAACCCTCTTTTGTGTTGATTGTGTGGTCCCCGGTCGACTGGATGGGAAGCGTTCTGATGCCTTCTTGTCAAAGATGGTGCACCACTGCTCATATTCAGTAGGTAGGGTGGTAGATGGTTCGTCCTTCTTTAGCCTGTGTTCTAGTTCTTGTGATGCCGATGTTTTAACTCTAATCCAATAGTCATCTTTGCCCCATTGCTGGGAATCGAGGGCTAGCTGCCAGATTGCTTTTGGCGATGTGTCCAGATCTCCAATTTTCAGAGATTTCTCTCGCCAGTTGATGATCGGGTTATTTTCTTCTAACCAAGGTATTCCTAAAATCATTCATTGATCGCCTAGCTTAGTGATCCAGAACCAATTGATAAATTGCTGTCCCTCGATCATGTAGCATATCTTGGTCTGATGTGTGATCATTCCTTTCACATTTACTGTTCCATCTGCATTTCTGACTTTAATTGGTTTCTTAAGTCGTTCTTTTCTGAGCTCCTTCACTGCTCCTTTGTCTACGAAGTTTCCTTCTGCTCCACAATTGATTAGGGCAGATGTTCCAGCGGGTAAATCGGTTGATTTGATAGTTAACAAAATGCGCTTGTCATTGTTGGATAATACTATCACAGAATCAAGTGCTAACTGTTCAGATCTTGATAATAAGGAAGGGCCAACCGCTGAGTGACGCTTCCTAACTAAAAACCCTCATTTTCAAATTCGTTTAAGAGGGCATTCTTCTCTTCAGTAGACATTGTTGAAAAGATAGCTCTAATCTTCTTTGCTGGTTCGTCTTCTTCCTTCTGTTGTTCCTCGGTGACAGAACAGACAGCCTTATTCTGGTAAGAAGACCTGGATGAAGACGCATCATTGTGTTTCAGGCAGTTCCTGGAGATGTGTCCCTGTGTTCCACATCTGAAACACTTTCCAGTCTTTTGGTACTCTTCTTTTTGATCATCTGTCAGTTGTCCAGGGGCTGTTGTATTAATAGCCCTGATTGTTCCAGATCGATTATTGTTTCGACTGAAACGTGTTCCAGATCCATCATTGGTCCTCCTGTTTCCCTGTCCTGTCATGTCCCAGGCGTTATGGTGATCCTCAGCCTTATCATAGGCTTCTTGCATCGTTTTGATCTTCCTTTGGTCTTGTAAGATCGTCCTAGCAAGTTCTAAGGGTAATCCTTTGATGAATGCCTGCAACTGAGCGGGTATTCCAGTGAGCCCAGAGGTTCCTATGTCCATGCAAAATTTTCTAATGTATTCTGGGACTGAAACACTGTTTCCAACTCTCAATTTGGATAGATTGTTCAGGGCTCGAAGGGCGCTGTTGACTTCTCCCCAGTCATTGATAAAATGTGTTTCAAATGCTTCATAGTTGCTCCATTTGAACGTGGCTGTGGTACGGCCTCTGTTGTCGTTCAATTCGCTTCAAATAATAGTTTTCCAGTCGTCTAGTTCTGGTCCCATGCATGCAAGCGCATATCTGACTTTCTTTTCATCCTTTCCTTCATAGTTCTGTTCGTTGAGGGTAAAGTAATCCTCAAGCTGTCCTAAAAATGACCTTGCTTCGATTTGTTTGCCTGTAAAAGGTCATATGGGCTGCAGTTTGATATCTCCTTTAGAGCTAGCACTGGTTTCAGATGCCATTCTTGGTTCAGGAGTGATCGGTGGTTCGGGGTTAATTGGTGGTTCAGGGGTTGGTGTTCTGGTGATCGGTTTCGGTTCTGGAGTAGGGGTTCTACTCGGAGTTCTGGGTTTCGGAGATGGGGGTGGTCCTTGTTTCGAGTAATCTGTATCAAATGGGTTTTCCTCAAGCTTGGCTTGTTCAATTCATAGTAATTCCTCCCACTCTGCTAAAAGGCTAGCTGTGATTCCGTGTCGGTCACTGTCTCTAAAGAATTCTCTGTAGAGGGTCCTTCCTGGGTTGTTTTCGGGTTCTCAGACAAGGTAGAGCGGTTCTCCTTGTACTTCACTACCCCAGTCTAGGTAGATTTGATTGGGTAAATCGAATTCAAAGGCTCCTGAGTAGAAGTCTCCTGAAAAATATTTGTCTGGGACTGGTTCATTTCGTTTCCGTCTGTTACGAGGTCGGTAGACCAGGTCGCACAACCAGAGGAACAAGGGAGAAAGAAAAGAACTCTGTAGAACTGTCTACGACAGTGACTATCAAGAGCCTGGGGGTTCTCAGGCTCTAACTACTACTATATACCCCTTGCCTCATGGCCCCCTCATGTCTGCCTCTCCTTATCCACATGCCCTGCTGATGTAAGCTAGGGCGCTACCATGGGCGTCTATCCGTCACGCATGTCACCCGTCGTGACATGAAACCATCGAATCGTAACATTACCCCCCTCTTAAGGGTTCGGTTCCACATGAACCATGTCGGGGTCATCGTCCGGGAGAGCGTAGAGGGCTGCGCGATCGCCCTTCCACTTGCGCCATTTGCGCTCCAGGCGTTCCCGGTAGTCACGTTCGAACTTGCCATCTTCCCAACCAAACAATCGTTTTGGGACATGTGTACTGGTGTGATTTTGATACCTCCGGAAGGCATCCCTGGGCAACTGTCGAGAAGCAGGGGCATTAGGATGTTTTTGGTGAAACTCCTGAATTGCCTCTCCTGTGTTATCCAAATTCTTGAGCGGTTCCCAGGTGGACTCTTCGACGGGAAAACCTTTCCACTTGACAAGGTACTGAATACCTCGTCCTTGTATGCGACTGTCCAAAATTTCTTCCACTTCGTATTCTTCTCCCTGTACCTTCGCTTCCTCCTCTGCTCTCTTCGCACTTAACTCCTCATCTTTCTTCTTCTGTTCCGGAAAAGCCGGTGATACGTAAGGCTTCAACAATACTTCGTTGAACACGTTGTATACCTTCCACGACTTAGGAAGATCCAGTCGGTATGCGGCAGAACCTATTTTTTCCAATACTTTGTATGGTCCATAGAACTTGCCGTCAAGCTTCTTGGATGCTCGTACATGTGGAAGATGTTCCGCATTGATGTAGACTTTGTCACCGACTTGGTACTCCCTAGCCGGGCGTTTTCCCTTATCGTATTGTTTAGCCATATGCTTGGCTGCCTTTTCCAGGTTCTCTGCCGCTATATCGCATGCCTCTCATGCGTTATCTACGAACTTCTCCACATCCGCCACCTTGGTGGTGAGCTTCTGATCGCTCCACTTCCTCAGGTGTTTCCCATTGTTCAGATAGAATGGGGTGAAACCTGTGGCTGAGTTTTCTCTGTCGTTATGACAAAACTGAGCAAGCGCTAAATGCTCGCTCCAATCGTCCTGTTTGTCATTCGTGTACATTGCCAAAAACTCGCGCACTTCTTGGTTGACCCGTTCTGTCTGTCCATCGGTCTGTGGGTGATACGCTGTGGAAGGATTTCCCTCGATGTCTAAGAGCCGAAATAGTTCCTTCATGAACTGGGAGACGAATTGTGATCCCCTATCACTGATGACCTTCTGTGGAAGTCCATGATCTCTGAACACATTATCACGGAAAAGTCTGGCCACTCCTAATGATGTGATCGTGGAATTCGTTGGTAAGAAGTATGCTTTCTTGGTAAAACGATCCACAACTACCATTATCATGTCAAAGCCTCGTGATTCCGGAAATGGTCCCATGAGATCCACAGACACATCTTGCCATGGTTGACCAGGTATGCTGTTGGGTCGTAGTGGTGCTGCCCTCTTCGTTCTGTCCGGTTTAACAGTTTGGCATGTCTGACACCCGGTAACATATAACTTGACGTCCCTAGCCATGCGTGGCCACCAATAGTTTCGTGTGATGACCTCCAAAGTCTTGTCGATTCCGTAGTGCCCCCATTCATGATGGATATTGAGAATAGATTCTCGCACCCTTCGGTTTACTGGGACATAAATTCGACCTTTCCATGTCACGATCCCTCGTTCCAGTTTGAAGTCGGGATCCTCGTTCTTGAGTCCTTCCACTACTTGTGACTCCCATTGCCGCTTGTTGATCTTGGCAATCTTCTCTTCCAGCTCCGTCAACGCATCGTCGTCATCATAAAGACGAACGAAAAGGTCTTCTTTAAGGAGAATGACGCCTTCATTGTCAATCTCCTCCCCCTTATGGTCTGTCCTCCGGGACAGAAGATCCGCCTTACTATTGGATTTGCCCGAGCGGTGCCTAATCACAAAATTGAACTCCTGCAAGTCCAAGATCCAATGCGCCTGTCGGCGATTAATGTTTTGCGGCTTCCGAAAGTACGTGAGATTCTGATGATCTGTCAAGACCTCAACCGGAATAGCCGTGCCCTTCAGGTAGTGAGACCATTCGTAAAAGGCGTGCATGACTGCCAACATTTCCTTATTGTAAATCTCATAGTTGCGTTCTGCCGGGCTAAGAGATATGGAGATGAAGGCAACAGGCCGCCACAGACCATCCGACTGCTGTTGTGATAGGATGCCACCGATGGCGAAGTCGGATGCATCAGTCTCAACCCGGAATTGACCTTTATCAGCCGGGATGGCCAGCACGACTTCGTCAGCGATGCGCTGCTTGAGACCGAGGAATGCCTGTTGTTGAGCGGACGTCCACTGCCACTCGGTATTGCCGGTGAGAAGGGTCAACGGTTTGGAGATCGAAGCAAAACCCTTCACAAATCGTCGGTAGAAATTAACAAAGCCCAGAAACTGTTGAACGTGTTTCTTGCAAGTAGGGACAGGCCAGTCGACAATGGCCTTGACCTTGGCTTTATCCATACTGATTGAATCATGGGAAATGATTAATCCCAGAAACTCAATGGTGGCTTTGTCGAACCAACACTTCTCAGGCTTCAGTGACAACTTGTGTGCCTGCAACTTGGCCAATATTCGGTTTACATGAGCTGTGTGACTCTTTTGATCCTTAGAGAACACTAAGATATCGTCCATGTAAATCACCACCCATCCTTCGGCAATTTCTTCCCGGAAGATATCATTCATCATGGTCTGGAATGTCGCTGGGGAGTTGGTGAGGCCAAAGAACATGACCAAGGGTTCAAAGAGACCCCTATTTGTTCGAAAGGCTGCTTTATGTTCATCACCATCCTTGATATGAACATTATTATATCCCCACCGGATATCCATTTTCGAGAAAACCTTTGCATGGGACAGTTTATCGACAAGCTCAGAGATGAGCGGTAGGGGGTACCGATTTTTAATGGTCATCTCATTGAGTTTGCGATAATCCTGAACTGGCCGAAGTGAACCATCCTTCTTCTTAACAAAGAAGAAGGGGGACGCCATTGCCGATTTGCTTGAGTGGATGCGTCCTGTCTCCAAATTGTCTTTGAGAAACTTCTCGAGTTCCTCCTGTTCTACATGGCTTAGAGGATAGATCTTGCAATCTAACATCTTGGCACCAGGTACCAATTCAATTGCATGATCCCAGGGTCGACGTGGCGGTAATTCATCAAAGGTCTGTTTCTCGAAGACCTTCTGGTAACCTAAATAATGTTTAGGTACAACTTCCTCCAGGGTCCGGGTAATCTTGTTTTCCGTGGCAATTTTGGTTGCCGTAGACTCATAAGCCCTGATCCATTCAGAGTCGACATCTTCCCTTTGTACCGCCAACAACCGATCCCCTTCATCCCAATGCACACTGCCTACTTCTTGCTCCTCCTCAGCGTCTTCGTCTTCGGGCTCCTGAGCTTTCGAATCTGGGTAGCATGCACCTGGACAACAACTGAATCGGAGTATGTTCTTACTCCAGTCGACATCTGGATTGTGGAATTTTAACCAGTCGTGTCCTAGGAATAGATCTGTCTTCCCAAGGTTCGAAACGCCGAATTCCCAAGTCTCTTCGTGCGTGTTGATTTTTACTTTCAACTGCACCATTTCTGACAATCGCCCATCGACGTTTTCTGAACCATTGGCATTGTAAACAGGAATCGGGTGGAGGAGTTTTCTCGTGTTGAGATTATTCCACTTCACAAAATTCCTGTTAACACACGAACCCATACATCCCGAGTCCAACAAAGCCGATATCGTAATGGACTGTCCCATTGTGACGTCCGTAACCGTCATAGGTACGTTTAATTGTTGCTTCCCGGTTCCTATTATTTGCTTAGGCTTGGTTCTTAAGTGGTTTAAATACCAGGCCGCTTGTGCTTCCGTCGCACTATTCAGACTCTGTAGCAGATCTTCCGTTACCTCCTCTGTCCTTGAGTCGTGACTCCAGGATCGGAGAGATCGAAGGGCTTGACCAATGGGTTGTTCCCATATGCGCCTCACCATCCATGGAGTCTGCCAGGGCCTCAAGCGATCTTTTCCCGTTGTAATGGGTACATCCCTTAACTTTGTTGTTCTTAGTTCATAATCGATGCAATTTAACTTAGTAAATTCGATGGCATGACTAGTATTACATAGAGTCGAACTAGAACTATAGGCCTTCCGGTCGGAATGATTTCCAGTTGGCCGCTTCAAAAACCCAAGGCCTCGCTAATGGCCTTTTTATCATCTTCAGTGGCGTCATCCAGCCACTCTTTCCATCCCATTTCCCGTACACGGGTCTTTCCTTTCCAATTCTTGGGACTTTTGCAATCTCTACTAATATGTCCCATTTTTCCACAATTGTAGCACATGATGGTGCTCTTCTTCCTATCTACATCCATGGCGTTGGGGTCCCGGGTGCTCGTCGTTGCTGCTGCTGGTGGTGGGCCTTGTGTTGCTCCACCAGTCCGAGTCGCAGGCGTTGGTGAAACCCTATTATGGGTACCCTGCATCCTCGCTGTCGATACCTGGGGTTGGTGCGACCCTTGCCCTGGATTCACATTGTAAAACTTCTTGGCATCCCGCCAAGCCTTGTTTAACTCCATTGCCTTCGTGTACCATTTCTCCAAATCTCCTGTAATGGTCCCATCTCCCGGCGCTCCTGTTTCCACGATCCGCAGCCCTAGCTGGGGATGTAATCCTCTCCTGAATTGCGCAATAAGCGCAATCTCGTTGTAGCCCGTAAGTTGGGCTAATCCTCTGAAGTCGACAATGTAATCTTCTACATTGCGCTTCCCCTGTTGCAAACCCTGAATCTTGCGAATTGCATCGTCCCGGGTTTCTGTCGTTAGGAAGAACTTGCGTGCTTCCGTATCGAACTCCTGCCAACTTGTGAAAGGTGGCTTGTGTGTAAACGCCGCTTGCTTGACGTTCTCTATTCCATCTAATAACGACACTATTCCATGCCGTTCTTGCGCTAGAGTGGTTCCTGCCCTCCAGGTCCCTAGCGTTTTTCGTTCCTCTCGCTCCAACACGTTTTCCAATATCTGTTGGAGCTTGACACCTGCCCAGTTTCCTGCACGATTGGCTGACCCGCCCCGGATGCGCTGAAGTGCCATTGTCACTTGCCGTGAAACCGTCCTTTGCTTGGTTAACTGGAAGTATATTGCCATACTTCTTAACCAATTGGCGATCAATTCCGGTTGGCCTTCGTAATATTCTGGCATATCCAGCTTGACGGTGGGCGCAGTCTCTTCCCTTGGAGGGCGGAACAATGTTTCCACGACCGTGCCTATTCCTTCCGCTAATGGCCTGACTCGGTTTCTACGGTCATTTTCTGAGCGTCCTTCCCATGTTGCATTGTCTGCCGTCATCCCGAATACTGCGATGTATGCGGTAACCATCATGAGGATTGCGGATAGGAAAGCGTCAGTGACCGTAAAACCCACTCGGTGGTGGTCAGGTCCGAACCATCTCCACACTTCGCGCGCTGGGGAACCCCACTCTTCGTCTTTTTCTACGTGGTAGATTTGACGTCGTCGATCATACGACACTGTTACCTGGATCTCATCGTTTCGCATATCCTTTTCATAAAGCGATATTTCAACCCAAGATGGGTTCGCCTTCCATGCAAAACTTGACCAATACTGTGGCTTAAATAACCACAGGTAACAGTATCCTGGTGTCTCTGGCATTACGTTCAGACCCCCCCGTTGAGGGAGTGCGTACCCGTCCCACTGTTGTACTCGACTGACCCAGTCTTCCACGTTGATTTCATATTGGGGAACATTATCCAGCCACCTGATGCTGAATTCATGTTCACCCCATACCCGCTCTACAGGTGACCGCCTTTGAATATTGACGTTAGTGACGTCCTGTAGTATCCTCCGGGGGTACACCACTCTCTCTTCTGGTTCTGCACCCAAGCGCACCATTCTCCATCCAGCACCCACACTCCAGTGGGTAAGCTCCTCGATATCCTTCCACGTGTAGGTGTTGACATCATCAACCTCCTCGGGTTGTGCCAATACTACGTGGAAGATTCCCTGTTCTGGTCCGTCCTGTAGCTTGAACCAGGTCGTCTCGTCCCTCATTTCAACTTCCCAGGAGGAAATGTTGTATAAGGTTGGATATTTGGGCCAATCGAATTTGTCCCAAAACTCCCGCTTGAATAATCGTAGGTAACACCACCCACGGATCATGTGTTTGGGGATCTTGACCGACATCCTCGCGGTTCGTTTCGTCTTTGCAAAATCCACCTTGGTTTTTGCTGGACCAGGGAAGACCGTTTCCACTGTCTTCCTCCACTCTCTCATACGAGTACGCTGCTCCTTCAGCGACTCTTCTCCCATTTCCCGCAGGAACATGGTCAGGCTGAGCCCAACAGTACCGTCGAGCTCTCCTTTTCCTTTGTACTCTTTTGGTGTCGGGGGCGGTGCCATGTTGCGCGGCTTTGTCATTCTTAACGGGTCATACCGCTGAACTCGTAAGTAGTGCGCCGAGTTCTTTATGTTCCCGTTAAGTGCGTGAACCAGTCTGTTCATGGCTTTTTGTGACAAGTGCCAATGACGGCCCACCAGTACCAAATCTCGTTGCGTGCAATCGAATGTGCGCTTAACGTAGCTAGCTAAAACCTGGAAATCTAATTCGATTTCAAATACCAGGTTTTGCTCGTCGTCGAATCCCTGTCCTCCGACTTTCTTCAGGTTGATGAAAGTGGACTGGGACCACTTTGACTTCTCATCTCGGATCCACTTGTTGCATCTTTGCATATGAACCCAATTATAGAGCGACTGCTCCTGGTCGCCCAACTCAATATGAACACCCGGCATATTCTCCAGCCGGTTGATCATTTTGTCGTACTTGGCATACACCTGTTCGTATAACGCCACTGCAGATTTTCGTTTATTATCCCAACTGGCTTTTGGGATAAATCTACCGACCAGCTCATTGGCCGTATACTTGAAATTGGGAACCGTCTTGGTCCCACTCGTCTTAGTAACTGCCGGTGTTGAAGGTTTGATCTCCACGACCTTCTTTGGCACCACCGGCTTTATCTGATGCGCCTGCCGCGCTCTTTCCTGAACTCGTGAAGCTTGCGCCTTTTCCCTTTCGAGACGCGCCGCCTCATCACGTTCCTTGCGTTCTCGGAGTAACGCTTCCCACGCATCGGTCTGCTCGGCTCGAGCCACTCTGTCGGCTTTGGCAAGAAGACGGCGTGTCTCCTCTGCCTCATGCCTACGGCGCTCCGCGGCCTTGTGAATGATCCACCGACAAACGTGCATATTGTTGTTGGCAGGTACTGGCTGACGTGCCAGTCGTGTAAGTCTTCGCTGCTCATAGGCTTGCCACCGTGCGTAATTTGCGTTTTCACGAGCGCGCCACTTGTCTTCGATATGGCTCTCGATGAGCCCCTGTAACAAAAACTCCGTCTTGCTCAGATCCCACACCGATCTGACGCAAGGAGCGTTCCTCTTCATCCGCTGAGACGCCCTAATGGGGATGTCGCCAGAGGAGTTTCCACCGGTTCTCGGGGTCAATTTGGCACGATCGGCCCGCACCCCCGCAGAACTCTTCAATTTCTGTCCACCATGTGACACAGGGAGGTGGTGCCCGGGTCTTCTGTCAGGTGTCCTCGTGCTCAGGGAACTAGCCCCGATACATGATTGGTATCCTGACACTGTGCATCCTTGATACACGGCACCCCCCTGCGTTGTCTTCGGGTGTTTTCCCACCCTCTTCCGCTGCGCCAGCTGCCATTCCCCCCGACCCACTATCCCGGGGCAGGATGGCACTCGCACTGAGCGCAGTTTTGTAGCCTGAGATGCTACCTGTGTAAAAGAAACGGAAATGGAACTCATACCAGTTCCAGATACAGATGCGCTCTGCTGAGCGACTTGAGAGTGTGTTGCGTCAACGACGCCTTGATGAGTAGCGCTATTAGCGCCTGAGTTCTGAGTTGCCTGTGACGCTGGCATAGCGGTCGGAGTTCGCAGTCGGTAGACAATACCTATGCAAGGTGGTCTTGTAAGGCTCTTGATTATGTTACGAGGTCGGTAGACCAGGTCGCACAACCAGAGGAACAAGGGAGAAAGAAAAGAACTCTGTAGAACTGTCTACGACAGTGACTATCAAGAGCCTGGGGGTTCTCAGGCTCTAACTACTACTATATACCCCTTGCCTCATGGCCCCCTCATGTCCGCCTCTCCTTATCCACATGCCCTGCTGATGTAAGCTAGGGCGCTACCATGGGCGTCTATCCGTCACACATGTCACCCGTCGTGACATGAAACCGTCGAATCGTAACACCGTCCTTCTGTGACAAAATACCAGGTTCATTGGTAGAGAAAAACTTCTCATTGTCCAAGGTAGTATTTCCCCTTATAGGTGACGGATCCGTTCGGGGGTCATTCCTGAGAGCTGCAGGTCTCAATGGTGTCGGCTAGGGATGATACCCTGAGCTAGTCCTGAGTTCCAACTTATGTTATGGTCGATGTCCACAATGTTGTTCAGCATCCAAGTCTACAGCAATAAACAGAGTCTTGGTCTGTTCCCAATCACTGGACAAGGGTTCTAGGTGCTAAGTCTGATGATGACAAAGGCTAGCAAGAGAGCGAGGAGAACAGTCAAGGCGACGAGCAAGAGAGCATTCAAGTTATGGATAGGATTTGACTAAGTTGGAACTAAAGAACTACAGTACATGAGAGGGGTTTATATACATTGAGAGAACAATAGAAACTAAAGGGGAAAGAGCATAGCTATCTAAGAAAGGAAAAGTGAAGGTAGCTATAAAAGGAGATAATGTCCAAGCGTAACTATGGGTTTGTAATGAATAAATGTAGTCCGTTAACAAAGGGAAAAGAGAACTGTAACACTTCCTGTGTGGCAAACTTGCACTTTTCTAGTTTCAAAAATAGATTGTTATCTTGCAACCATTGTAAAACTTGTCTTGTTCGTTCTTCCAGTTGTTCCAATGTTTCTGCGCAGATTAACATATTGTCCATATAGATGATTAACCATCCTTCATTGATCATATCTCTGAAGTATTCATTCATCATAGTTTGAAAGGTTGACGGTGAATTGCATAATCCAAAGAACATGACTGTTGGCTCATAGAGCCCTTGATTGGTAATAAAGGCTGCTTTCCATTCATCACCCTTTTTGATGTGAATGTTATTGTATCCCCAGCGGAGGTCTAGTTTGGTGAAATACTTGGCACCTTATAGTTTAGTCATGAGATCAGAGACTAGAGGAAGGAGATATGCATTCTTAACAGTCCATTCATTCAGGTATCAGTAATCTTGACAGGGTCAGAGTGTTCCACTTTCTTTCTTTGCTACAAAGAAGAATGGTGATACCTGCAGTGATGTAGATGGTCTAATATATCCTTTCTGGAGTTGTTCGTTGATCCATTCGTCTAACAGTCCTTGTTCTTTGACAGATAAGGGATAGAGTTTACTGGCTTTTGGAACAAAATCTTCCTTGGTGTTAATTGCATGATCCCATGGTCAACTGGATGGGAAACATTCTGATGCTTTCTTGTCAAAGATGGTGCACCACTGCTCATATTCTGATGGTAGTATAGTAGATGGTTCGTCTTTCTTCAACCTGTGCTCCAGTTCCTGTGATGCTGACATCTTGACTCTGATCCAGTGATCGTCTTCTCCCCATTGCTGAGGATCTAAGGCTAGCTGCCAGATTGCTTTTGGCAATGCATCCGGGTCTTCAATCTGCAGAGATTTCTCTCGCCAATTGATGATTGGGTTATTTTCTTCTAGCCAAGGTATTCCTAGGATCACCCATTGATCACCTAGCTTAGTGATCCAAAACCAGTTTACAAACTGTTGTTCATTGATCATATAACATATCTTGGTGTGATGTGTGATCATTCCTTTGGTGTTGACTGTTCCATCTGCGTTTCTGACTTTAATAGGTTTCTTGAGTTGTTCCTTTCTGAGCTCCTTCACTGCTCCCTCATCTACAAAGTTTCCTTCTGCTCCACAATCGATTAGGGCAGATGTTCCAGTGGGTAAATTGGTCAATTTGATAGTTAACAAAATGTGCTTGTCATTGTTGGATAATACTATTACAGAATCAAGTGCTAACTGTTCAGATCTCGATAATAAGGAAGGGCCAACCGCTGAGTGATGCTTCCTAACTAAAAACCCTTGTTTTCGAATTTGTTTAAGAAGGCATTCTTCTCTTCAGTAGACATTGCTGAAAAGATGGCTCTAATCTTCTTTGCTGGTTTGTCCTCTTCCTTCTGTTGTTCCTCAGTGACAGAATGGACAGCCTTATTCTGGTAAGAAGACCTGGATGAAGACATATCATTGCGTTTCAGGCAGTTCCTGGAGATGTGTCCCTGTGTTCCACATCTGAAACACTTGCCAGTCTTTCAGTATTCCTCCTTTTGATCATCTGTCAATCAGCTGGGAGTCATGGTATTTATAGCTCTGATTGTTCCAGATTGATTGTTGTTTCGATTGAAATGCATTCCAGATCCATCATTGGTTCTCCTGTTTCCTTGTCCTGTCATGTCCCAGGCATTATGATGATCCTCAGCCTTATCATAGGCTTCTTGCATTGTTTTTATCTTCCTTTGGTCCTGTAAGATCGTCCTAGCAAGTTCTAAGGGTAATCCTTTGACAAATGCTTGCAACTGAGCGGGTATTCCTGTGAGCCCAGAGGTTGAATACATGTCCAGATAATCCTCAATGTTACAACCACAAGTTTGGATATACAACCCAGCTTGGTCAAGGGCAAGTGGGATGCCACCCATTTTCAGAACAAGTTGTTTGGCTAATTCCATTTGATTGTCAGAGGACCCATGCAGCATGGCTGACTCCAAGAGCAGTGAAAGAGCCTCATCATCTCCCATTTCAAGCACCTCTAAAGAGTTCTTTGCCAATGTGATCCTTTGCAATGAAGGATTTCTGCTTGTTATCAAAATATTGCCAGTATTTCCTGGTGGTGCATATTTTTCAACAATTTCATACCCTCCATCTGCATTATCATACACAATGAGCCAGTTGGTTCTCTTAGAAATAGATTCGAGAGTTATGGCAGCTGAAGCAGATGTTGCACCTAATGTGATATGATGTGAATGACCAATCTGCTTCAGTGAAATGTCAATAGTTTCTTCAGAGGAAGCATCAATCCAGAATATGTCAGAGAACCTAGGACATTCAACCTTACCAAAGCAAAAGATGATAACAGACTCACAATTTGTCATTCTGTTCAATGAACTTCAGGCAAATCTGAGTCTTTCCTATTCCTCCTATCCCATACAGAAGAAATAATTTCCTCTGGCCAGCTTCATTTTGTTCAAAATGTTCCTTTAACCTGTTAAGGTATTTATCCTGACCTATGAACATGGTGCTGGAATGTTTCAGAGGTGGTAAAGGCAGTAGGTTTCCAGTTGGCGTTGCCAAATGGACATTAATAATCTACAATTGTGATGATAACCACATTATTAACACAAAAGGAAACAAGCACATACTTGGTCTCCATGAACTTCTGTGATATCCTGAGCAGCTAATGAAAAATCACGAGCACCAGAGAAGAAGCCTGAGCTTGTGTCAGGCCTAAGGGTCTCACTAGCATTAGCCTATGGAAAAGCGATAAGATCCCATCAGAATCTAGGTGGGTAAGTTACCAATGTATTCTGCATGGGTACGTCGTATTGTGGTAAGGCTGGAAAGTAACGGGTGTCACAACAGTCTGCGCCAAACTCCGCAACTTACGAAGGCTATAACTTTATTCACACTAAACGAGTACTTCTATGCATCTACAATGCTGGGAGAACACATACTTATAGATGGCAAGTTCAGCGAGGGCCCAGACCTCTGTAAGCATGCCACAGGCTAGCGGATGAGGCCCATACTAATGATGTATCCCCTCCTCCTCCCTTTATCTCGCGTGCTATGCCTTAGAGCAGAAACCCGGTCCACGCAGTGCTCCTACCAGCATAGTGCAAAAACACCATCTCAAGTACCTCCTTGATCATATGGAAAGACATCTGGCGGGCGTCAGTTATCTGTCTTTGTTTAAGTGTTGACGAGGCTAAAGATACTTTGCCACATGGGCATTCGCGAGAACGAAGCCGCAGACGCTATCGTTGCGGAGGCCAGGGCACCTGCCCCTCCAGCTCTATCTACCAGGGCGGCCGCCCACAAACGCTTTCGCACCACCGCAGGCACCCACTGGCGGTTAGCCTGGCTTTCCCACAAAACACGAGGCTCTAACCTCACCCGCCTCAATGGTCGCCGCCGGCCCCTGCAACCTTGCTTGGGTCGTCACCGCTCGCGATTCATCCAAGAATGCTCTGATTCCCCGGTGCTCTTCTCCCGCTTTGTCCGCTTTGCCACGGGCCATATGCCCTCTGCCGAATACCGCCATCGTTTCTTTCCAGGAGCCCCGCTCACTTGCTGCCTGTGCCCCGATCGGCGACCCGCGACCCGTTCCCATATCATTTGTGAGTGTCGTTTCTTTACTCCACCTTTTACGTCCTTCCCAGCTTTCCTACGCCGCGATCGCAACTACGTGGGCCTCATCGCTTTTCTCAAAGCCCACCCTCGGGCAGCCTCTTTTGACGCCTTGATACCCTTCGCGTCTCGCCCCACTCGTCGCCGCCCTCACCGGGCGCTCTTCCCGGATTAATAGGCTCGCCTGCGCAGGCTGTGTCCATACCTTTTCGTAGTAGTTTCGCTTACCACACAGAGACTATTGTAGTCTTTTCACCGCTGTCATACATTTTATGTCGTACCTAGTTTCGTTCCCAATATCATTACCATGCGGAAAAAAAAAAAAAAAAAAAAAAAAAAAAAAAGAGGCTAAAGATACTAAGTCCGGCGGAGAAGTGGATGATGGTAGCCTGGTGATGGCAGAATCAGGTATGGCGAAAAAGATGTGTACGCACTAGGTGCCAATGTTCACAGGAAGCTGTAGGCGGCTCTTCGTGATACACCAAGAGCTGTTCAAACAGAGCTATGGCAAATAATAGAACATGACGCACTTGATACCCATACGGCGCTGCCTTCGATTGGATTATCCCTCACAGTAACCCCAATCCGTAAGAACGAAAGAGGCATATGTGGCACCAGCATCCCATGTTGCCAAGACTCAATCCGGTTTGAGGCGCAATCAGATGGATGACAAGCATGCCTTAACCGCCTCAATCGGCGGTGTCAGGGATTCTGGCGTCAAAGTTGGTTTCCAAGTCTGGACCCGTCAGCCACGCCCAACCGAATTTGGAAATCGTACCTAACGTTATCCAGCTTGCTTCGGGACTAAGGCTTTTCTAGGGATTCTCGGCCACGACGATCAGGCTGTATCACCATACCACTGACCCTCAGAGGCCCCTCATGGTTCCGGTCGGCAAACACTATTTGCAGTTGCGCCACTGCAGAACAGACCATTTCATTCGGCTACGGCTAGCGGCGTTCCGAACTTCTATAAGGCACTTCCCTTACCAGTTCATGACGGCGATTCTTGCACACGGGCCGTGCCAAGTTTAGCAACTTGTATGTCTACTTTCCCAGTCTAGTCGCGTCTCGCCAAGTGGTACCATGGACGGCGTCGAGCCCGGGAATGAGTTTGCAGTATACCTGGGTTTCTTTCCTTGCTTGGGTATATATGAGAACGCCATCTCAGGATTGCACTTATCGGTATTCCTTGGACCTGGACTCGGCTGTCATACTCTAGAATGCGCACCTTACTCGCAATCCTTACAATCCCCACTACTCTGCTCGTGCCTATGGCCGTGGCGTCTTCTCCTGTCATGCAAAGACTCGTGATGGGAGTAGATTATTATAATCCTACTCTAAATGGAGGGTCGATGCTGGACAATGGCATGTCATTTTATTTGATTCTCTCCTATGTTCGTGTCATTGATGGGCTTTTGGGTTTTCTTCTGCTTTTTTGCACAAACCGGTCCGATTTGTGTTGGTGTTGCTCATATGGGTTGGCTGCACACGTGGACAGCGGGTTACAATCTCGGCGAGCCGCTCAACGTTAGTTATTTAAACTTGGGTTACCGTCACACCAATGATAGACAAACCGCGTTTACCTTGAAGGTCATCATATCCGGGAAAAGCTCCCCTCACGTCCTCACAGACGAGGGTTTTATCAACTATGCAAGATCAATTGAATTGTACGTTACCTCCTCTTATTGTCGGGCAAGAAAAAAAATGCGAAATCGCACTCGGCAGCTCGACTGAATGCCTTGGATTACACCTTGGAGCCCCACAGTCGGCGAATTTGGGAGATGGTAATGGATGGACTAACCAGACAGTCGAACTGCGCGATGATTACTGGGACCCTATCCTTGGAACGTGCGTGGAAAGTGCGATTGGGGGCAACCACTTCCGGTAGGACCCGCCCCATTTCGTGCCTGGGCAATTTATGGTCGCTCACTACTATTTGCACAAGTGTGTGGCGACAGAATGGAACTGCTGCGGATAGCGGTGCTTTATTCCTTGCGTGCGTGTATTGACTCTATTGTATGAGAGAGATCAAACTGATTTTCTGATGCTCATCCAGTGTCTCTTGGGAAGAGGTACGTCAAATAGCTTGCACTCGGACCCCTGCGTTGATCTAAAATCTTATAGAATGCAACGAAAAACCATGACATAGTTCCAGACGGGTATAACATTGGTATATCCTGAGAATGAGTCATGGAAAAAATGCCTGAGCTATTCGTAGGGCGAAATGCGTTGGCCGCAAATGCGGCTGGAATAACTTGGTATGGAGGTGTGACCTATAAAACGGTTGCTTGGAACGTGACAGGTCTTCTCGCACCTGGATCCGAAGGGTAAGCCTAATATGAGAAAATATTTTGTGAACGTAACTGAGATAGGGGTTGATGATAGAGTTAATCATGGTAAGAATTCCTTCGCGTGTTATTTTGTGCAAAAAGGAATTTATGCGGGGATCGGCAGGTATTGCTCAAGATGGGATCACGACGGTGCTTACAGTGACGATCATTTGAGTGAAGCTTGACTTTCGGTTGCGTGTTGGATTAGATTGCATAAGTTATCATCACGGCATTGACTTGAATGTTTGCCTCTTTCATTCATCGGTAATAACAAACGGGATTCCAAGTATCTTGCAAATGCCGCATTCGTTTCCGCGTTGAATGATCAGAACGTTCAATGTTTCAACCGTACTTTTGCACCCAAACTCCGTCACATACTGTACTATGTGTACCTAATACAAATATTATCCTAGGGCTACTCCCCCTTTGCGCGTCTAGTCAACGAGCTTATCTGCCCAGGTTCCCTCTCCGCATTCTTCAAATACAGACACACCTGAGGCCCCATAACCAAGTGGTAGATGACCTGGTGCGTGGGGCGAACGATGAAGATGGGAGCTTGTGTCCGCAGAGCTCGTTGCGCTCGTCCGGATCGTTATAGCAGCCAACTGGGCAATTTGTAGACTTGGAAACAAATTGTAGGATTCCGAGATCTTGGTCTTCCAGTTTGGTTGCCAGGTGGTAACAGGCAGTGCAGAATGCACGTTGAAAATTCAGAGTCGTTGCCTGATATAAGAAAGTCGCTTGCAACGCGCACTCTTGTGCCGGTCACCCCACCCACCTCTGAGATCTGACAGGCAGCAATGATGATGTTCCCTCGCGTCTTTCTCATCCTCTTAGTTCCTATTTTTGTGCATGGAGCACCCTATCCTCCCCGCGGTCCTGGAGACTTTGCGAACTTGCTAAATCCTACAGATGACAACGAATCATCAAACTCAGGGCTCACGTACACACCAGAAGCACAAAAGCCGCGCGCTGGCCCAACCGTAGACGTCAAACCGCCGCCACCATATCAACCACTGCCCCCAAACCCTGGTCGAACCATCCATTCCACAGACGCTAATCAGTCATTACGTCGGCCATCAGCCGCATTGCAAGACGAAGTCAGACGCCTAAAGAGGCTCGAAATACTGCCTCCAACCGCTTGTAGATTGCAAAAAGGGACTATGTATTTCGTAATAGGGCCACATTCACCTATCCGCAAAGTACAGCGATCATTCCGGACATCGGCAAGCGGGATCTTTATTACGCTACAAGGCGAGACAATTTTCGCACCAGAAGGTATCACCATAGTAATATCCGACCATACTGCCCTACCTGGCTCCAGTGATACTGAAATCAAAATCATAGACAAGAATGTAGGTAATCATAGTCATTCTCGACTGTAAGGCGTCTGACTTTCACAAATGTAGGACCAAAGGTTTGGAGTCTTTTCTATATTTCCAGAAGGCAGCGTATTTTGCTTGGAATCATCTCCTCATGAGTCCAAAGAGGTGCATTCAGTAGTACCCACAGGAGCACCGATGATCGTTACCACGCCGGCACGCGAAATTGTTTACGTGTCAGAACTCACCAGCGTCATTATCTTGCCCAACATCCTTCGCTTGCCCGACGAGAAGAGTAAGGTTCGAATCGTGACTGAGGACGTAAGCAATCACGATCCCTTTTCTTGACTGTGATGCATCTGACTTTCACAAAAATGCAGGACCAAACCAGGGTTAAGAATTGGTGCAAAAAATGTTATGACGAAGATATTCCTCCAGATGGAATGAAAAAAGAGCCGCAGGAAGAGTATGAGCAGCCCTGTTTCAAACTCAATTTGTGGCGTGTTTGGAGCCCACAATTCAAAAGGGTGCAAGTTGGGTACAGGAAGGATGATAAATTATAAATCTAGTATATAGTACTCCCCTTTAGTCGTAGGAGCAGAGTCCGATGATAGTCCGTATGGTAACAAATTTATCATGGAGTGGACATTCGTACTAGTTCATAAACTGGCAATGGTCAACTCAAACTTCAGCGCTTCGCTTTCATCTGTATCACCTCCTGTCCGTCTCAGACTAGTTGGCTGGAAAGTTGCGGTCTCCAGGCTATGATCAACTATTTTGGACACGCATGACGTGATGTTGATACAGGAACGCCTCGCTTCTAATTGGAGATTTCTCTGACTGTTGGTGCCGGGCCGTCGATTGGCGATGTGAATGCCAAGAGTGCAAACGAGGCTGAGCCTGGAAAGTGCGTTGGTGCACGACATTCAGAGTTTACCGAGATATCTTCTCTTTGACTGATATTTTCTTCCAGGTTCAAAGCGATACTTCTTCTTCAAAAGGTCCTCCAACACTTTATCGCACGTAGCCTCACCCTAAACATTGGACCCTTGTTTTCAGATGGCAAGTCATGATGAACCTTCCCTATCTCGAGCAAGTTCGCTCTCATGGGTGTTTTAAAAGCGATTATACACGCCCGTTCTTGATGCTGCATAGTTTCCAGAAAGAATTGGAGGTGATTACTCCCAATCGCACTCTCCGCACACGTTCCGAGAATTGGCAGGTAGTCCCCACATAGTATATGGCGGTAAAGCGGACCCGATAATCGATACGGAATGATGACGATGTTTTATTCCTTGCGTGAGTATCTGATGCCTTCAGATGTGAGAACTTGTAAGTTGCCGATACTCAACAACGTTTTTTGGGATGTCAACTGGAGAGATGTTGCGTCAATGTCTTTGATATGGATTTTGTAAGATGCAACGGAAGATCATTCATGACCGATGACGAGACGGATGTGACATTGGTATATGTCTGAGCCTTGGGAATGGATTATGGCATGATGCTGAGTTTAAGCTATATTGTACATAAAGGAGCGTGATGCATCGGCTGCCAAACCGGTTGGAAAAGCTGAACTGTGATCTAGCACGGTCGCCGAAAACCGGAAAATTCTTTTGCACATGGAAGTTGAACCTTTTGTCAGCATTTCTATTGGAATGCATAAACAGGGTTCGTGTGGTGTCTGTATATATTGCTCAAGATGAACTGCTCACAAGTGACGATTTTTTCAGAGAGACGAGTTTGACCGCCGTTTAGTATTTTTAGTATTTGTCATGCGGTGGTATACCACCGTTTCATCCGGCCATCCCGGTTGTTATCGTGATTTCAGTATTCGTAGAAGAACCCAGGTAATAATAATACAACGGCTGATGCATGCGAAACCATGTAGTCTAAGAAACATGAGGTGGGGAAAAGAAGCTTGGATGTGTCAGCTGCAGTGGCGCCACTGTTCGGATCCGGTGACGATATAAACCGTCTTCCACGCCTTTGTCTTCTCCATCCCCCTTCATCATGCCTCTAGAATTCGCCCACGAATTTACCGGCCAGTACAAGGGCAAGACATCCTTCAGTACTGGCCTGTTCATCAACGGCCAATTCGTTGATGGCTCAGATAACACCACGATCGAGTATGCCACGCGATTATCAGCAAATATCATTGATCCTGACTAAAAACCCATTTCTTTTCTTCCCCTTGCAGTGTTCTCAACCCTGGTTCGTGGGTCTATTCCACCCACCCAGCGATCTCGACTCACTCTTGCTACCTCGTATAGCAACTGGAAAAGTCATTGCCAAGGTTTCGGAAGCCACGCCGCGAGATGTTGATCTCGCCGTTGAAGCGGCCGAGAAAGCGTTCCAGACTACATGGGGTCTTAACGCTCCCGGAGCACAGCGCGGCCAGCTGTTGTACAAGCTCGCAGATTTGATGGAGAAGAATAGGGAGGAGCTTGCTGCCATTGAGGCACTCGATAACGGAAAGACGTACCATTGGGCATACAACGGCGATCTCCTTCTCTCGATTGAGTGTATCCGATACTATGCTGGTTGGGCCGACAAGATTCATGGAAAGGTGATCGAGGTACGTTACGGTTATACTTCGGGGCTACGGTGGAGGGAGGCTTATAAGGCATGCTTAGACAACCGAAGACAAGTTTGCGTATACCAGGCATGAGCCTATCGGTGTTGTCGGTCAAATCATCCCATGTTTGTCCATCCATACTTGAGCGATATTAACGCGAACTAACCAATCCTCACGGCAGGGAACTTCCCCCGTATGTTGTTCACATACTCATGGACACTTACTTATTTATTTCACGTAGTCCTTATGTTTTCGTGGAAGATTGCCCCAGCCCTTGCTACAGGCAACACGATCGTTCTCAAACCTTCTGAATTCACACCTCTCACCGCCATCAAAATGTGTCAGCTGATCCAAGAAACCGGTTTCCCTCCGGGTGTCGTCAACGTTGTTACTGGCTATGGCAACACGACTGGCTCCGCCATCTCGTCCCACATGAAAATTGAAAAGGTTGCATTCACCGGCTCGACGCTCGTTGGCAGAAAGGTGATGGAGGCGGCCGCCAAGAGCAATTTGAAGAAGGTCACCCTCGAGCTGGGCGGAAAGAGTCCTAACATTATCTTCGATGACGCGGATCTGGACCAGGCGGTTAACTGGTCCATGCATGGTATTTTGTGAGATGCATCGGTTTTTGCTATTTTCGCGATGTAGCTTATTCACGGATGACTGGCAGCTTCAACCACGGTCAGACTTGTTGTGCCGGTTCACGGATATTCGTCCAAGCCGGAATTTACGACGAGTTTCTTGCCAAGTTTACGGAGAAAGCCAAGGCTATCAAGATTGGGGACCAGTTCACACCAGGTGTCGATCAAGGTCCCCAGGTCTCTCAAATCCAAGCTGACGTTGGTGATTCTCTGCCTTCCTTTTCAAATACTTATCATGCCGTACCTTTTTTTAGCGTATCATGGGTTACATCGACTCTGGCAAACAACAAGGTGCAACAGTACATTTGGGAGGCGAACGCCACGGAACAGAAGGCTACTTTGTCAAGCCCACCATCTTCACGGACACCAAACCCGAAATGAAAATAGTTCAAGAGGAGATCTTTGGTCCTGTCGC
Organism: Amanita rimosa; assembly: GCA_023014395.1. NCBI lineage: Eukaryota > Fungi > Basidiomycota > Agaricomycetes > Agaricales > Amanitaceae > Amanita > Amanita rimosa. The sequence goes on from JAEBUO010000048.1 coordinate 140,668, forward strand.
GGTGGTGATCAAGTTCACTGACGAGGCGGACGTGATCCGTCAGGCCAACGACACGTTTTACGGTCTTGCCGCCGCCGTGTTTACACAGAATATCAACAGGGCGATCGAGACCGCGCACAAGCTGAAAGCGGGCACGCTGTGGATCAACATTATCAACAGCTTCAATTCGAGCGTACCATTTGGAGGGTACAAGCAATCTGGGATGGGGCGCGAGTTGGGCGAATACGCACTTGAAAAGTGAGTGTGCCTCTTTTCTTGCTCATCTCGATTGTTGACGTGTGTATCATCTAGCTACACGAACATCAAGGCTGTTCATGTCAATCTTGGGCACAAGATCTAAAAATGGTCAGGATATACGTAATCTGCCAGATTGCGCAAGTTGTATTTGTGATTTGACGTTGAACAAAAAGCCACGTGTATGACTCATGGCATCGGCCAGATTGTATACATCCAGAGTACCTGGCGTTGACGTCTGACAGGGACGTCTGAGTTGAGTTCATTCACGTTATGGCTGCCGTGACTGCAAGATGGCAGTCCATGATCATGATGTTATTTTTCTTATCGCTATTGTTCTTGGAGCCTAGCTCTGATATGCCCGTAAATGCGTGAACGCTCAGATCTACCATTCTGCTCTGGCCTATCACTACAACAACTGAAAATTTGAACATTCTCAGATCATATCAGACAACGGAGTCCCGCTTATCTGCGTATGACGGGTTATGGTCAATCCCACTAAATCAATAATGAACATTAACCTCAATCTGCGCGCCAAACCACTGTCCCAGTGACAGTAACTCCTCCAATGAGGGGCTCGATAAAACTTGTGAAGCGCAATTCACTGTCGCCCCTCCTTTGCCGGATGTCGAGGTTAATGGGCCCGATATGTGAAAGAGGTACAACAATAGTGTACCCTCCTTGCAACTGTTCCACGCTGTCGTATTTGAGGAATAAGTCTACCGCATGGAATTCCGGGATAGACTGTTGGAAATTGGCAACGAAGAGATAGGTGACGCCTTCGATGAGGAAGGAGCCCTTGAATTCGTTTCCATATTGCCAGGTCCCGTGGCCGCGTGCTTCCTTAGACATGGTGACTTGATACTACTACGAAGTAAATCATCTATCGCGTTCAATTCAATTATGAATGAAATGAACCCACCTTGTTATTTTCGTGCTGGAGTTGAATGAGGTGGATTAATGGGAGTAACCTCACGCTTCTTTTATTGCCTACCTTTTTTCCCTGTTCGGGAATAAGTAACCCCCCTCAGGCTTCACCTTGACACCAGGCATGCAGCATGCCATGATCATCACACACTAGTATGTAGTATGTTCTGATGCAGAACATCCAAAATACCGTACATCCGCCCAGACGTATATCCATTCTGCCATATTAATACCGCACGAGTCCGAATAAAATGCAAACCCCTCAGGGGAATTTGATAAGCGAAGCACGTTTAAGCCTATGTTTTTGTTGTTAGTCTATTTTTGTAATGCCACGATTTGTTACCTGTCCGCATGAATGCCGTCAAATCTGGAGACTCATGCCATTCTTCCTGTCATTGCGCGTGAACCGAGAAGATGTCTCGACGTTATATAAGGCCTGAGCTTAAACTTTAAAAAAAAAACCCATCATGTCGGAGCTCGCGGCCGACAGACTCGCGTCAGTATACTGACTGATCATATTGGCACTTCAATCTTTATAAAACATCCAAACATCTAGTGCGCATGGAGTAGGTAGTATCCCCAATAAGCTGCTCTCCGCAGAAGAGCATATTATCCAACAACGTTGGACAGAAAGCATCGTAACTTAATAAAGGCAATCCAAGCAGTTTGGCCAACAATCACTGACATACCTTCAAATAAAGCGCCATTTCGCGAGTAGGTTGGGCATAAGACCTAAGTTGGCCTTTGATGGTCATATCGCCATTCCAGAACGGGAATGGGCAATATGCGATGCTAGCAGATAATGCATAATGAGTGAGAGTGTAATCGCCGGGATCCGCCAGGTTGAGATTAGTAGTGTAAGGACAAGACGGTGGTGATCTCGAACTGATGCAGGGGATCGCTGAGGATGGCCTCAGCGCTATATCCTAATCCAGTGAATCTAGCAGTCAAAACTCTGCCTGTTATGCCAATGACGGAGAAGTCGGCTTTGACGAAGTGCTCCTCATATTGTTGCTCGTTGTTCATGGTAGTATTGTATTTCGGATTTATCGGAAGTATTGTTATCTTATCTCACCTGGTTTCCGCACTTATAAATATGGATTGGAAAATGGACTGATGGCGCCCCTTGACCTTTTTTATGCGTTTCAATGGTATGTAACCTCAATAAAATACTTAAGTTTAGACGCAAAGAGTATATTCCCCAATGGGTCTTTTGATTCGGATTCTAATCAATAAACCCTGAACGTTTGGGAACCCCAAGCTATCAGTTGCCGGGTATGACACAGAGAGAGGCATGTTGCTTACAGACTTTCGTTCCACCCATCTCCTTAGTTTACGACACTTTCAATCATGTCATTCACAACTAGATATACCGTCAAGTCATTAAATTAGCGGTTTACGTGACTTTCTCATCATGATTCTAGCATCTATGGGCGCCGCGCCGATTGGAGGGGAACTTCATATGAGGCTAGATGCGTTTCATGAATCCTTATCTTGCTTGGAGTGGTCATCGAACCACTTTGATAACGCGAACCTCTTCATATCTTGTATGAAACAAATAAGGCACACCAAAACACGATAATTCGCAAGGATTTTTCCTGTCATATGATCAGATGCCTGTGTTTCCTGCTACACATTCTGTGTCGGCAGAGCCCCGTGCGATTTCAGGTAAATTTGGAGCATGTGGGTGAAAATACATGGGGCTGCAATATTTTCTTTAAGATGAAACATAAATATTGGAATTCAGAACTATCATACAGACATCAACGTACTAATCAGGTACTAGTACCAGTTATAGAGGTCTGAATGATTTTAGGATCAGAAATGAGATGGGTGAAATAGTATCCACGAAGGTATCAAGGATTCAACATTCGACATTCGACATTCAACGTTCAGTCATGTCCCAAAGTACGTACGCCTTTGATTGTTATCGTGCGTGCGCCTACAGAATCATGGTGGCTTTTGATTGACAGATGAAGTTTTGATTTGGTGGGTCCGTGTGTCTCATAAGGCCACGGCTGACTGACTCATTTTAAGAGCCTTATCTCTACAGAACCATCCAAATAAGTAAATTCTTAGATGGCTCCCATGGTCAGTGCCTGTGTCCGTACTCAGGGATTAATCTACAGTGCCATTTGGCCTGGATTACGACAACTCCCAATAGCTATTCGATGCGCAAAATACTGCCTACGATTTGAGATGGTCATATGATTCAAAGTATGAACAAAAAAGATTTTTGATTTACTTTTCTCATCTGTGGTATCCATCCCTCACAGAACAGGGGTGATGAAGGTGAAAACCCTTTTGATTGTACTAGAAGCGTATTTTGGTAGTCCGATTTACAACGTGGATCAGTGTTCCCACGGCCATCGTCCAAGGTCATTCTATCAACAACAATTCAGGCGCAGGCCACAGGTATAGAGTTACGCTCCTCAGTGCTCAGTGAGCGCATCATAGAGACTAACTAAAGCATATCATTTAGGTCAACTGGGTCCTAGGTGCACGTATTGACTTAAAACACTGCGTTCCCAGCACTTGTGTGGCATGAGTCATTCTGCAAGAATAGCTAATTGATAATCAATTTTCCAGTCACAAGTGGACGAAAATCAAACGCCGCCGCAGCGTTTTAGACCCAGAATTGGGTACATATATAAAGGTAGTAACATTTGCTATGAATCCCATTCTATCATGACTGATATCCCCCGTGGCAGTCGCAGCGTCACGTCTTCTGGCGTCCACGTCACCGATACTCCGGTCAAGTTTTCGGCAACCTTCCCGATGACATACGGCGAAACTGCAGAACAGGCGGCTTTGAGCGTCAAAAGATCTCTGAGAGGAAATGTTCGCATTACCTCTCCCAACGACTTCTGTGAAACGTTCCTCCCCATTCCCGATGACGAAGATTTAAATCGAGCTCTTTCAGAGATCAAGCAGGATTTCTATGACAAGGGACGTTGGAAGTTATTCCCAGACCCTAGCGCACAAGAGGTCAAGTTCTATCAGCCATTCCAACAAGTTGCCGAGGCCGTTAATCAAGTTTCCAAAAATTTCAAGTCAGAAAATGCCATCGATACTACATGGCTCGATCGTCATTCCAAAGCACCTGGCTCGATGAGTCAAGATGCGGCTGCAATCCGACCGGACATTGTTCAAGTCAGCGCCTCGACCCAACAAGAATTTGATCAACTTGATGAAAAGATACGACGAGGACGAGCAAAAAAAGTCAGTCTTGTTGAGTCTTCTACCACCCAAAATTGACTGTGTACAGGGAAATGAGTTGAAAGTTTGGTGGATGCATATCCACACAGTCGTCGAGATCAAACCGACTACACAAAATCCCGGGGACTTGCATGCTACGATTATTCAACTTTGTTCCTACATTCGCCAACTTTTCCGTGAACAACTCGATAGGCGGTTTGCCATCGCTCTACTCCTCTGCGGCAGTGAGCTCACGTTATGGTACTGTGATCGTGTTGGACTTGTAGGCACAATTGATCCAATAAATATTCATGATGTGAGCTCATTTTGCATAATATGGTCTAATCCATCCATTGATCAATATGAAACAGCAACCTGACGACTTTATGAAGGTCATCGCAGCTTTCTCGATACTTCCAGCTGATAAACTGGGATGGGATCCCACGATGAAGTTGTATCGAGGGAAAGGAAAGGAAGTGTCTCCATCGTACCTCGTTTCTCAGGCTCCGAGCACAGGCCTACATGGTCTCAGCTGGTGCATCTCGATGCCTGATATGTCGGCTGAGCACAATCGCACACGTGAAGAATTTGTGACTGTCAGAGCGATAACGACACCGGTATTTCAACATATGTGCAGCCGTGCGAGTATTGTATGGGAAGTCGTAAGGAAAGAAGATTATGAAAACTGCAATCCCAATGCTAGTGTATGTTTTGCCAATCATGATCATCTCGTGCTGCTAATATCCTTTTTCTAGGTCTTTGTATTAAAACAAGCCTGGCAGCCTAGTCCTACCCCTGTTGACGACAACGGTGACAATGATGATAACAACGACGACGATGCTGACAATAACGTTGATCACGATGGTATAGCTGAAGTACAAATGCATATAATCGGAAAGTTATATACCAGTCGCTTTCGCTCTCACGAGACCGTCAGAAATGAGATAGGTGAAATCGTATCCACGAGTTTCTTTCGAGGTAGCTTGGCCGTCGAAACTTATGCAAGTACTGTACGGCAGAAACTCACTCGTAGTCGCGGAAATGATGAACCAGCACCAGTTACTGGGAAACGAATGCGACTCGAAGACGAAGAGCCATTCGCGTACATCAAGTTACAAGATGTGATCGATAATGTACTCGATGTTAGCGAGGGTGTCGTACAGCATCCACGTACCCTTGTCCGCCAACTTTTGAAGAAATTTGGCTATCCCCTCAAATGCTTCATTGATAATCTGGAACTTATCACGGTAATACGAGATGCTGTTAAAGGTATGACACGTCATATGTTTGTATTTGGTCGCTCAACGATCCCAGATCATGAGAACTTGTACGATTGCGGTGTCTTGCATCGTGATGTCAGCGAAGGCAACGTCCTCATTTGCGACGATGACGAAGCAGTTAGAGCGGACCATGGCATGTTGATTGACCTAGATCATGCCAAACGCACCAGACAATTCACAAATGATCATGACCGCAAGACGTTTAAGGAAGAAGATGCAGAATTGCTGAAGCAAACCTTTCGGTCCTATAAATTTCCCGAACTTACGGATGAGATTTTCCATAAAGCACTGCGATTGTTTCCATTCCAATCAGCCGATGCTTATCTTAAACATAAAATAAATAACTTACCCGAAAGTCTAAGGAAAGCGGCAGCAGGCAGTGGAAGTAAATGGAACGAGGGCATATTTAAATGGCCTAAAGAAGTACGCACAATTTGTCTTTTGTATGGTGTCCCTCATCTGCCATGCTAGCTTAAACCAAAAATACCGGATTACAGCAGGCTTGTAGCCAGAGCAGGGCTCCAGCTCACTGTACGTCTATATATGCTTTGTCTTTGTGCAGAGAATGACATTGTTCAGGGCACTGTTCCATTCATCAGCGCAGAACTCCTGAACAAGCAATATTTGCAATACCAAAAAACAGGCACTGTCGTTCACAATTCTGTCCATGACATGGAATCCTTTTTTTGGATTCTCGTACACCATTGTCTTACCAGAGACGGCAACACAGGGAAGCGTCGGAAAGAACTTTTGAATAGGTCCTCCGAACTATCGTTATACGTCAAAAATTTGTTTAGTGATGAACCCAATCATCACACAAGCCGATTGAATTGTTTCATTAATGCGAGGAATCTTCAAATTTTGCTGGGATGCATCGATCCATATTTCAACGGCCTCAAAGACCTATTGGAGAAGTGGCACTGGCTACTATTCGTGGCTTATCACTGGGACGGCGTCGAATTCTACAACATCCACCAATGTATATTGATGATTCTCAACGAGACGATTGAAGACTTGAAACAGCAGCAACAATCTGACTTGGAGGCGTACACTATGAAAAAAGTTCAGCGCAAGAAAGAATGGAGGGATTGGCAATCACGGTTCGGCATACCGACACAAGTCCGACAAGTCGAGGAGGAGCATGCGCTTGCTATTTTGCCGCCCGTTGGACAGGAAGTAGATGGCATGGGTAACATGGATCGCTCCGATGTTCCACCTTCTCCGTCGGATTTGCCATCTGCGAAACGTAGGAGGTAGAGGCGCGTCAAGTCTCAAGCCTGATTTTGCCCGAGCTTTCATTTCACCGTAAATATCACATTTTGTCAATTTTCGATATCGATCAATTTTATAAACTCGCTACGTTTACCGTCATGTACTCCTCTCCATACATACATTATTTCCCAAGTCGGAGCGAAATTGAGTGGAGCCCCAATTCTTCTCGAAGTTCAACCAGGGTCAGCCGCCCGATAATACTAACATCCCAAATCTATATGTGGACATTATCGCTATACAAGATTTTTTTTTTTTTTCCGCATAAGAATGTATATTGTGGTGGGAGTAAATAGACTAAACTATTGTAAGGAAGCGACGCTCTGTGAGTCGCGTGTAGTAAGCGAGGTAGCTAAGTGCGAAGTAGGCAACGGTCCGTGACAGTGACGCTGCTAGTCCGGGAAAAGGGCCACATGACGGTGGCGATACCGGGGACGGTATGTAAAAGGAGTTAGGCAGTCAAAGGTGGCGGCGCGGGGGTGGTCTTTCAGAAAAGCAATGAGGCCGACGTAATTGTTATCGCGGCGTAGGAAGGAACTAAAAGAAGTAAAAGGAGGAGGGTAAGAGAGGCACTCACATATGATGTGGGCGCGGGTCAGGGGGCGACGCTGTGGGCAGTCAACGCAATGGGTGGGCGCTTGAGGAAAAAACCTGCGCCTATATTCCGCAGATGGCATATGGCCAGTGACAAACCGGACGAAGCACGAGAAGGGAGGTGGCGAGTCGTCGCACTTAGTGATGAACCGTGACTTAGAGTGGGCCAGGGTGGGCTTGAGTGGTCCTCGGCCCACATTAAGGCTATACAAGATTGACGGTGGCTTCCCCATTCAATTTCAGGAGTCCAGCGATTCCGCAGTGAGAGCGAGCCGGCTTCGCGTCACGCTCAGGTCAGGATGGACTGTTCCATAACAATGAGTACTGAAGAAAACGCGGTTGGATAATGTGCGCGGAGAATAACCATACACATTAAATCCATCAGCATTGATGCCTGGCAGTCATGGAAAGAATTTGATTCACCCATGTTTAGACTTGAGATGGCACCAGTTCTGAGAGCATATCTGCTACTGGTGCCAGCACAATGGGTCATTCAAATAATGAAAGGTATGAAGTAGTAACTGGGACCTACTTGGATAATAGCCTCTGAGTTGACAATATCTCACCTTGGATTCAATAACCTACCTGTTACGTCAATGTCCACAATGTCGTTCAGCGTCCAAGTCCACAGCGACAAACAGAGTCTCGGTCTGTTCCCAATCACTGGAAGAGGGTTCTAGGCACTAAGTCTGACGATGACAAAGGCTTAGAAGGAGAGCGAGGAGAGTGGTTGAGGTGATGAGCAAAAGAGTGTTCAAGTTGCGGATAAGATTCAACTAAGTTGGAACTAAAGAACTACAGTACATGAGAGGGGTTTATATACATTGAGAGAACAATAGAGACTAAAGGGGAAAGAACATAGCTATCTGAGAAAGGAAAGGTGAAGGTAGCTATAAAAAGGAGATAACGTCCAAGCGTAACTATGGGTTTGTAACAAGTAAATGTAGTCCATTGACAAGGGGAAAAGAGAACTGTAACATTACCCCCTTTGTATGCGAGAAGTCACTGACTTCTACCAGCCAGAAGTTGTCCAGCCGTGATCTGTCCTAGACTCGGCCCATTTGATGGCGTTGTCTAGCTCCTTCATCGATGTTTCCACCTTCCACTTAAGAGCTTCAGCAGCTCTATGTAGATTCTGCGCGTTCCGAAGAAAGGAGTCGCGTTCTTCATAGGTCATTTCATGTGGGTCGATAGTGAGAGTGAGAGTGGTGAGGTTATTGGTGGCGGAGGACAGGTTGGTTATGGAGCAGGTGGCGGCGGCGAGTGCATCCACGACAACAGTGAGCGTGGTATTTTGTTTGACAAACTGGGCAAAGTGGGGAAGATGGTGGTCGTCAGGGTGTACTTGGGGGAGCAAGGCGGCAGGGTGAATATGTAAATCATCGTCCTCGAAGTGGACGACAGTGGTATTTTAAATGAAGACCTCTAGCAGGAGGTCTGGGATGGCGAGGAAGGGTGAGAAGGTGGCGGCGGTTTCATCGATGCGCCAGTGAGCGCAGGAGAGGAGTGCCAAGGCAGTGAAGTAGGCGGCGAGGGTGAAGAAAGTGAACATGGTTTCTTGTTACGAGGTAGGTTGGGTGCTAAGTGGTGATACTTGAAAATTTATACAGATTCCAGGTCGCTGATTTCCGTGTCTGAATCCCAATTTTCTGTGTCTAGTGGATCTTCAATTGCAGGGTTGGTGAGGAGTTCTCGTTCCTCTGTGATGAACCTGGTTAATGAATCTAAATGTTGGATTCCTGGTGTTGTCGTTGGGGTGACTAAAAATCTTCTGACTCTCCTGATGATGTCCACTATTGCCTCTCCCACTGCAATGGACAAGTATTGAAGCTCATCCTGGATATCTTCTATAAGAATGCGAGGCCTTCCTGGAATTCTGATTCTTCGGTTAATTAACCAGATTTGTATGCTGCACTCCCATATCTGTTTAGTGATTTTGTCCATCTGCTTATATTCCTCCGGACATAGCAGTCTTCCATGAGCGCTTTCATAAACATTACTGCTTCTGATGGCTAGAAGTTGGTAGGTGGGTGGATCTTTATTATATGCAGGTAGATCATCGGTTGAAAATCGTAGGTCATAGTATTTGGGAAGATAGTTCTGGATGGCATTGCAGGGGAATTCTGTTGTTCCTGAAGGGTTCTTTTGGTGACGGTGATCAAGTCGAGGGGTGTGGTAGTATCGTGTGACCAATGCCACGGTTTGAGTGAGTTTTCCTGATGGGTTCGGTGCTCTAGGAGCATGTCGGAAGGGGAGGTATTGTATACGGGTGTAGACGGTCTTTTCTTTAAGAGCTATGGTGTATCGAGAGAGTGTTGAACAGTTCTGTTTTGTATAGTGGTAATTCTGTTTCAAGACGTGGCGGTTTCTGTATCGAGTCATGGTTCAGAGGTGTCAGCATTGTTGGTATTCTGATAGGATATCAGTGGTGTTTGCAAGATTGCAAGCAGGTTCCCAAGAGTTATCGTTCGATCCATAGCCTTTCCATTTAACTAGGTAATGGTAACCTGCGCCTCGCTTCCTGTGTGTTACGATATGGACTTTTTTCTGTATTTTTCTCTATTTTATTCACAGGCCTACGGACGTATAACAAGACGCGAGCATACGGCGTGGGACCCCTATCCAGATATGGCAGGAGGATTATATAACCCAGGGTGGCTATACGATCAGGGCTATTAGGGGATATTGGGTGAAACGGCGTTCGCGGGAAGGGACCGGGAGTCTGGGTAAGTCCAGACAGGTCTGGGAGATGGGTCTAGGTCTTGTTGCTGCGCGTGCATAGCCTTAGCGGCTGCACAGACTGTGCACACAGACCAACAACTCAGGTATATAAAGAGTGTGTTCTGTAGGTAGGAGTCCTTAAGACTCTAGATTGTTTCCTCCTTGTAGGTCACAGAATATTGTGTCTATAGGCTTCGTCTCAATTCAATCTTGTCTCTGAAGCTTGTGATTGTGTAAGGATTAGTCCTAACATAATCTAGAGTCTTCTACATCACACCCTTTGTCGTTGGTCATAGCGCGGAGCAAGTCTTGCTCGTCGTCGCGGACTGTGACAAAGAGAGTTTCATTTCAGTAAAACCATCTGACTCTGTACACGTTACAGCACGTGTCTACAGACAGCCTCGAGGAGTCTAGGCGACACTGACATCGACAGCAGATAGCCTCATCTTATCATTATAAGGTGACTATGGCCAAGTGGCTACTGGCAACAAAACAATACTAGACAAGAGCTTGGAGCGCGCTGTAGTCAACTGGGCAGGGTCTTGCAGGCACCAGCACTAGTATTGCGGAAAAGGGGGCGGAACCCTTGAAGACAATCCATTTGTGTGTCGTGTATCAAGGAGATACAGTCTGAGAATACCAATTACGTATCGGATCTATTGATCTGAGCACGAGGACATCTCAGTGAAAACCCGGGCACCACACATCTGGGTCAGTTGAAGGAACTAAATCGAACATTCGAGTGTGGGTGCGTTATTGACTGCATCGAACAGTAGTAGTATTAGGAAGTACTATTATGGAAGAAGAGGCGACATCCCTCTACTTGAGGCGTCATTAGAACTGTGGATTGAACAAGATCAAAAACACAATAGGAATGGCAGGGCTGTTTAACTTCATATTGCCAAGGGCCGGTATGACCCTTGTTCAAATCGGGAAAGCTTTCTCGATCGAATGGGTGCAGGGATGCGCAGAAGAGAAATCATCCAAAACAGGACGAGTCCGGACCGACAACCGGCAATGCGATGCTCACGTGCAAGCATGGAGGCTCTGGGTTAAGGAGCAAAGACGTCTTGAAAAGGAACAAAGGCGTCAAGACAGATTAACAGCATGGCACACTGAAGAAGTGGCCATCAGGGAACAAGAGGACGGGTGGCAAGAATTACTAAAAATACACCACGAACAATTATTGCAGAAGCGCCGGTTCAAGGAGCTGGAGCAGCAAATTGCCAAGGAACAAAAAACCCTGGAAGATGTCCTGAATCAGCTAGAGCCCGGATCGCCGGTCAGGGAAGCACTATTCAACACGCCTTCAAATATCGAATTACTATTGATCAGTTTCAATGTCTATACATTGAAACATGATGGGCTCGTGCTGACAACCAAAGAACGGAATAGGCTGATGCATGCCTTAAATGGGAATATCATGAATGCAGGGCGAGTCATGAGGAACAAACAGCGACTCCAAAATGAGGAACATCTCCGAGGAGAAAGATATGACCCATATCTTTCCGCATATATCCAATGGAGAATGCCAAGGAATTATACTCTGCCCCACATATCCCAGTTTGGAGAGGACAAAATCTTCACACCACCAGATCATGACTACTTCCTGTCTAAATTAGGAGAGGATGTCGAGTTCACACAGCAGTGGGTCCAAGGAATCTCAAAGGAGAAACCGGTGTTACCTGGATCCTATACAACGGCAATTCCCATGGCGGCACCCTGGAAGGTGGACGGATACTGTTACCTGTATCTATTTAAAAAGGAATTCCATAACCAATTCCATTGGCCAGAGTGGCCTACGCTGGAAAGAATTCTTTCTTGGGAACCTGAACTCAGGAATTACTCCGCAGTCTTCGGTTTGCAGGATAATGTAAAGCCGGATAAATTCCATGTACTGGAATGGGCGGAATCAAGTCTCAAGAAGGATGAGATCTACACTTGGAAAGATCTGGAATGCCTGGAGCGGCATGGTAAATTTAACAAACGAGCTAGATTTGGAGGACAAGGGAAATCAAAGAAACCAAGATCCAAATCCCCTGCAACCATATCCTTGTTTGTACAAGGAGTTTCCAAAAATCCATCCGTCCGATCTCTACCAGAATTAGGACAGGTCACGGTCAAAAAATCATACTCTCAAGCTGTTATTAGCGCATTCGGGCCGAGCAAAGTGTTGACCCGAACTCAGGGAGCAGATTGGACCTGGAATGGAGGATCAGTTGCCAACCCTTTGGACTGGATGAAAGAGGATCTCAATGCACCTAGCTCGTCCAACACAGAGGCATGAAAACGGGAGATCGATAATTGGAGAAGGGAGATTAAAAATGATATCTCTACTCCCTACCCGTATCCAAAACCCCGTTACGACAGACACATGCTCCATCCTGACATTCCTGGATTCTGTTATCTATTCCTGATCAAAGCACAATACTGGGACAAATACAATTGGCCAGCATACCCACAAATTCATGAAGTAGTATCCTGGGATCCTAATCTACGAAACAAACGGATCAGAATCTCGATTCATCGAACCCATGGTCTGGAACACTGTTATCATATCAATAAGCAAATGAATGGGTATGACGGATGGGCGCATCTAGACCTGATGAATAGGTCTGGTTCAGGACACAAGAGGCTTGGGGCCTTCCGGTTCACTGCCAATATGCTCGCTAATATGTATAACGCCTTAACCGGTTGGAGAACTGCATGGGCAGAGGAAACGGAGTTGCCGGCTCCTCAGGGAGCAACAGCGGCACAGATCGCTGCTCAGGAGGATGTAATTCAGAGGCAGCAGATGCAGCGGGAGGAAACTATCACAGCTATCGGACAAGTAGTGGCTGGGATAGTCAATGAATACTGACGCGCTAACCCAATACCGCCGCCCACACCCCTTACTAAAGCCGAAATGCCCGACTATTATGAAGGAGATCCTCGTATGGTAGATGGATGGCTGAGACAGATGAGGACGTATTTTACACTGGCCTGTGAAACTCAGTTGGACCGAAAAATTTCCATTTGTCTGTATCAAATTAGAAAAGGAAAGGACAACCAAGCAGGAGATTGGGCAGGAGTTAAACTCAAGGCAGTCCAGGACGCAGACCAAGAATACCAAAATGAAGTGGTTAATTCCGAATGGCCGACCAATCTTTCTTGGGCATCACTCAATCAAGGCGTGATAGTAAATGATCATGAAATCTGACGACTGTTGAGGAATCAATTTCCTTTTACTTCATGGGAAGATTTTGCCATGCAAATGCACGAATTCTTCATGTCAACCGAGACACGAGAAAAAGCAATGGATGCAATTTTGGCACTAAAGCAAGGAAATACCATGATCAAGGATCACGTGGTCAGATTCAATGCATTACTACCATTGGTTGGTTGGGATCATAGGGCGCTGATTGCGTTGTTTAAGCAAAATATCAACCCTGCATTAGGATGAGATTTGATAAGACATGGAAACCTAGGGGACGATGCAACCCTAAAACAGATCCAAGATCGAGCGATCAAATTAGCAAGAGCCTATCGTAAAGCAACGGAAGCATACGGGCCGGATAGACAAAAGGGCGGTTACAAAGAAAAGACAGTTGCTAAGGATAGCAAACCAAATCAGTTTCAATATAGTATGCCAACAACGTCCAAAGACCTGAATGCCATGGATGTAGATAAGAGCAAGAAGCTGGTAATCGGGAGTTGTTACAATTGCAGCAAAGAAGGACACTTCGCACGAGAATGCCCAGAACCAAGGAAACCGAGATGGAAGGATAAGGGGAAGTGGAGAGCAAGAGAGGTTAAAATAGAGGAGCTCACCGAGGAGCAATGGAAGGAACTCAGAAAAGAGAAGGGTTTTGGCGAAAGCCAGTAGGCAAGTGCTCAGCGCTGCTGGCTGATAGAGTTTCGAAAATGGACAATGACTCTTGTGTAAATATACAAGGATTGTTATATGAATATTCTTCTCATATTCATCGGATTCGAAACTTAAGTGTGAGCGCCAAACCCCGGATTAAACAATGGACCCCTGCTTGGGTAATGAGGCGTATATGGCAACAAAATGAAACCATTGCTATAGATTGTCTGAAAGGATGGGTTCACGAGAAACGCCTAGCTGAAGTAACACCGCAATTGCTAAAGGAATTAAATCAACAATCAGAGTCAGAAGCCATGTGGAACTTGGCACAGTTGTGGCAACAAATTGTCAAGGCTTCAGGAAAGCAAGAAATGAACTTAAAAGGAGTTATAACTACTATGGATACAGGATCCACAATTCCTGTAATGGCTTTGGTTGACTCAGGATGCACAGGATCGTGTATCAACGATGAGTTTGTAGAAAAACACCGGATGAATAAGCGACGCCTCTTACGACCAGTGCCAGTCTATAATGCGGATGGAACCCGTAATACAATGGGAAATATCGAATACATGGTTCAGTTTAAACTACGCATTGGAGATCATGAAGAAGTTATGGATTGTTGTGTTGCAAGACTAGGGAAAACAGACTTATTTTTGGGTCATGACTGGTTACAATTGCATAATCCCAGTATGAATTGGAAGAAGCATGAAGTAACTTTCAGCCGCTGCCCGGGAACTTGCTGGAATCAGTCCAGTGTAAGCGAACCTGAGGAGGAGGTAGATGAAACCGAATCCTTAAACGATGGGGAACGTCTGTTTGCTGTACACATAGGACCAGAAGAGTTAAAACTAAGACCACTCTCAACTGACATCGCAGCAAAGGAGGCGTTGGCTAGTAAGAAGCGGTCACTAGAAGAGACGGTACCCAGACATTATCTCAAATATCGCAAGGTATTTGAGAAAGAAACATTTGAGGAATTACCACTGAGACGGCCATGGGACCATGCCATCGAGTTTATCCCAGGAGGACAGCCAACTGATTGTAAAGTATACCCGTTGAATAAAGAAGAATGGGAACAGTTGGATGAGTTCTTAGAAGAAAACTTGAAGTCTGGACGGATCAGACCAAGCACCTCCGAGCAGGCATCGCCGTTCTTCTTTGTCAAAAAGAAGGATGGTAAATTGAGACCAGTACAGGATTATCAAAAATTAAATGACATCACGAGGAAGAACCAATACCCGCTACCTTTGATCGGAGAATTGATTGACTGGTTATTGAAAGCCAAAGTTTTCTCCAAAATGGATATTTGATGGGGCTATAATAACATTAGGATCAAAGAAGGAGATGAGTGGAAAGCGGCTTTTAAAACTCATCAGGGCCTATTTGAACCTTTAGTTATGTTTTTTGGTCTTTGCAACTCTCCAGCAACATTTCAAACGATGATGAACAATATCTTCCAGCAAGAAATTGCAGAAGGTTGGGTCGTCATTTATATGGATGATATTCTGGTGTTTTCCCAATCACAGGACGCACACACGATGCATGTTAACCGCATCTTAGTGAAACTGGAAAATCACAAGTTATCATTGAAACCGGAGAAATGTTGGTTCGATCAACCTCAAATTGACTTCCTGGGACTAGTCATTAGTCAGGACTCCATTCAGATGGAGAAGGGCAAAGTACAGGCGGTGGTTGATTGGCCAATTCCTACATGTAAACGCAAACTCCAGCAGTTTTTAGGCTTCATTAACTTTTACCGGTGCTTTGTCCAAGGATTTGCTAAAATGGCGAAACCTCTGACAGGTCTTACTGGAAAAGTTGAGTGGCAATGGACGGATCAGCAGACGTTGGCCTTTCAGGGACTGAAAGACCTTGTGGCGAGGGAGGTAGTCCTCAAAATTCCCGACGATGATGGTCAATTTCGTGTCAAAGTAGATGCATCTGATTTTGCAATTGGCGGAATTTTGTCCCAACAAAGCAAGGATGGCACATGGCAACCTGTGGCGTTTATCTCAAAATCATTAAATGAAGCTGAATGGAACTATGAGATCTATGACAAAGAAATGCTGGCAGTCATGCATGCGTTTTATGAATGGTCTCATTACCTGAAAGGTGCAAAGGAACAGATTGAGGTTTTAACGGATTATCAAAACCTCATGTATTTCCGAAAACCGCAAAACCTGAACAGGCGACAAGCGCGATGGGTCACCGACTTACAGGAGTTCAACTTTGTCATTAAACATCGGTCCGGGAAATCCAATTCAAAAGCAGATTTATTGTCGAGAAGAGCAGGACATGAAAAGGGACAAAATGACAATGAAGGGGTAATACTCCTGAAGGATCATTTGTTCGTAAGGATCTATGATGATGATCAGGCAATCGAAGACATCATCAGGGAGATCCAAAAGGTCTCGGCTCGGCAATGGGAAAATCAGGTTCGGCAAGGGATTGAACAGCAGGACCCGGACTTTAAAATCGAGAAAGGACTAGTTGAATGGAAGGGTCGGATTTACGTCCCAGCGGACACGCAAATCAGGGGCAATTTGGTTCAAATTCATCACTCCTGGGGACATTCAGGGGTGGTCAAAACCGTGGAAAGTCTTACTCGCAATTTCTGGTGGCTGCAAATGCAAAAGGACATTGAGCGCTTTATACGAGGATGTGAAACGTGTCAGAAAGCAAAGCCAGATCGACAGCCAAGGGCAGCACCGCTAAATCCAAATGAAATTCCCAATGCGCCATGGGAGGTAATCTCAGTAGACCTAATTGGACCATTACCAGACTCCAAAGGAAATGACATGATCATGGTCGTAGTAGATCGGTTCACAAAGAAGGCTTATTTCCTCCCAACAACGTCGTCCATTACCTTGCAAGGGGTAGCGGTCTTATTCCGGGATAATGTCTTCAGGGAACATGGTTTGCCAAGGAAGGTCATCAGCGATCGAGGACTGCAGTTTGTCTCCAAGTTCATGGACAACCTATATGGGATTTTGGGAATACAAGCTAATAGATCCACGGCTTATCACCCGCAAACCGATGGACAAACGGAACGTGTCAATCAGGAAGTCAAGGAATTCCTGACAATGTTTGTCAATCATCGACAGGACAATTGGAGTGATTGGCTTGCAGTAGCCCAATTTTGCCATAATGACCGAGTACATTCGTCTACGGGATTTTCACCATTCTTCATGAACTATGGAAGACATCCCAACAAGGGGATGAATCCATTATACCAGCCCAAAACTGTGGTCATGGAGGAACTAGTCAAAGAAATCGAGGATGTCCATCCCAATGCTAAAACCACACTGGAGAAAACTGCTGAAGCAATGAAGAAGCGGTGGGATGCTCATAGAACACCGGCACGAAACTATCAACCTGGTGACAAGGTATACCTCAGTACTGAAAATTTGCCAATGCTTCGAGTAACTAAGAAGTTGGACAGCAAGTTTGTGGGTCCCTTGGAAGTGGTTGAGAAAATTGGCACATCCGCATACCGGTTGAAGATTCCTGCAGCCTGGAAAATCTATAACGTCTTTAATGAAGTACTCTTGAAACCATATGTTACTCCAGAATTCCCCAACCAAATTGAAAAGGTTGCCAAATGAAAAGAGGCACAAATGGTAGAGGAATCTGAGGACAATGAGTACGAGGTTGAAGAGGTCATGGACAGCAGAGTCAGTGGGCGGAACAGTGGCAGACTAGAATATTTGGTCAAGTGGAAAAACTACCCAGTGGAAGAATCTACATGGGAACCTGCAGAAAACCTCGCCAATGCTAAGAAAGAGGTTCAGAAATTCCACAGGCAAAACCCAAGTGCACCTCGACGACTGGCAGTCACGGACTTACAGTTTAAAAATTGGCAAAACTACATGGATACAAAGGCTCCCAAATGGTTGTTCGGTTGGGAAGATGGCAAATTCGAGCGTGACTACCTCGACAAATTAAAGCGGAATTGGCAACGGTGGAAAGGCGACCGCAAACTCATTTACGCTGAACCCGACATGGAAGGGGTGTTCTCATGAGACCTTGAGTGCGGTGGGCCGGTTAAACCCACGCTTGACTCCCCTAAGGCAAACCATCACATGATATAGCGCGTGGTGCTGAAGCGATTTACGACCAACGCGTGACTTCCCAGGACGTGAAGTCTTAAGGAGGAGGTCATGTTACGATATGGACTTTTTTCTGTATTTTTCTCTATTTTATTCAGAGGCCTATGGACGTATAACAAGACGCGAGCATACGGCGCGGGACCCCTATCCAGATATGGCAGGAGGATTATATAACCCAGGGTGGCTATACGATCAGGGCTATTAGGGGATATTGGGTGAAATGGCGTTCGCGGGAAGGGACCGGGAGTCTGGGTAAGTCCAGACAGGTCTGGGAGATGGGTCTAGGTCTTGTTGCTGCGCGTGCATAGCCTTAGCGGCTGCGCAGACTGTGCACACAGACCAACAACTCAGGTATATAAAGAGTGTGTTCTGTAGGTAGGAGTCCTTAAGACTCTAGATTGTTTCCTCCTTGTAGGTCACAGACTATTGTGTCTATAGGCTTCGTCTCAATTCAATCTCGTCTCTGAAGCTTGTGATTGTGTAAGGATTAGTCCTAACACTGTGAGCTAGAATTGCCTCTACCTCGAATTCCTCTTGTCCATTTACGAGATCAGGGGGTGGTTTCACATAGTTCGGCCCATGCGCAGTTGTTTCCCTATATGGGGTAAGGAGTGATGTATGAAACACAGGGTGAATGCGCCATTGTTTCGGGAGTTTCAATTTGTAAGTCACTGGTCCCATCACTTGTTCGATTTCAAAGGGTCCTTCTCGTTTTGGTGCTAGCTTTCTGGACTGATATGGTATGTGAAGATTTCAGTTCTCAAGCCATACTTTGGTGCCTTTTTTGAATTGCATTGCTTTGTCCTTGTGTCTTCTTGCTACTAGTTGTCTTGCTAGTTCATGTGCTGCTAGCGCTTCTTCTCTGGCTTTCCTTAGGAACTGAAGGCGTTCCTCTGCTGCTGGTGTAGTCATTCGTGTTGTAGCTGTGGGAAGTGCAACAGGGTCCATCCCATACATTAATCTTGTTACAATTCTCTTTTCCCGTTGTTAGTGGACTACATTTACTTGTTACAAACCCATAGTTACGCTTGGACGTTATCTCCTTTCATAGCTACCTTCACCTTTCCTTTTCTAGATAGCTATGCTCTTTCCCCTTTAGTCTCTATTGTTCTCTTAACGTATATAAACCCCTCTCATGTACCATAGTTCTTTAGTTCCAACTTAGTCAAATCTTATCCATAACTTGAACACTCTCTTTTGCTCGTCGCCTCAACCACTCTCCTCGCTCTCTCTCTAGCCTTCGTCATCGTCAGACTTAGTGCCTAGAACCCTTGTCCAGTGATTGGGAACAGACCGAGACTCTGTTTGTTGCTGTAGACTTGGACGCTGAACGACGTTGTGGACATCGACCGTAACATAAGTTGGAACTCAGGACCAGCTCAGGGTATCACCCCTAGCCAACACCATTGAGACCCGCAGCTCTCAGGAACGACCCCCGAACGGATCTGTCACCTATAAGGGGAAAACCTACCTTGGATGACGGGAAGTTTTTCTCTACCAACAAACCTGGTACTTTGTTACAGAAGGACGGAAACGAAACAAACCAGTCCCAGACAAATATTTTTCAGGAGACTTCTACTCAGGAGCCTTTGAATTCGATTTACCCGATCAAATCTACCTAGACTGGGGTAGTGAAGTACAAGGAGAACCGCTCTACCTTGTTAAAGAACCAGAAAACGAACCAGGAAAGACCCTCTATAGGAAATCCTTTAGTGGAAACGACTGACACGGAATTGCAGCTAGCATTTTAGCAGAGTGGGAGGAATTACTACGAATAGAACAAGCCAAGCTTGAGGAAAACCCGTTTGATACAGATTACTCGAAACAAGGACCACCCCCATCTCCGAAACCCAGAACTCCGAGTAGAACCCCTACTCCAGAACCGAAACCGATCACCAGAACACCAACCCCTGAACCACCGATTAACCCCGAACCACCGATCACTCCTGAACCAAGAATGGCATCTGAAACCAGTGCTAGCTCTAAAGGAGATATCAAGCCGCAGCCTATACAACCTTTTACAGGCAAATGAATCGAAGCAAGATCATTTTTAGGACAGCTTGAGGATTACTTTACCCTCAACAAACAGAACTATGAAGGAAAAGATGAGAAGAAAGTCAGATATGCGCTCGCATGCATGGGACCAGAACTAGACGATTGGAAAACCATTATCCGAGGCGAATTAAACGACAATAGAGGCAGTACCACAGCCGCGTTCAAATGGGGCAACTATGAAGCATTTGAAACACGTTTCATCAATGACTGGGGAGAAGTCAACAGCGCCCTTCGAGCCCTGAACAATCTATCCAAATTAAGAGTAGGGAATGGCGTTTCAGTCCCAGAATATATCAGAAAATTTCGCATGGATATAGGAACCTCTGGACTCACTGGAATACCCGCTCAGTTGCAGGCATTTGTCAAAGGATTACCCTTAGAACTTGCTCGAACGATCTTACAGGACCAAAGGAAGATCAAGACGATGCAAGAAGCCTATGATAAAGCTGAGGATCACCATAACGCTTGGGACATGACAGGACAGGGAAACAGGAGAACCACTGATGGATCTGGAACACGTTTCAATCGAAACAACAATTGGTCCGGAGCAATCAGAGCTATAAATACCACGACCCCTAGCCGATTGACAGATGATCAAAAAGAGGAATACCGAAAGACTGGCAAGTGTTTCAGATGTGGAACACAAGGACACATTTCCAGGAATTGCCCGAAACGCAATGACGCGTCTTCATCCAGGTCTTCTTATCAGAATAAAGCAGTCTGTTCCGTCACTGAGGAACAACAGAAGGAAGAGGACGAACCAGCAAAGAAAATTAGAGCCATCTTTTCAGCAATGTCTACTGAAGAGAAGAATGCCCTCTTAAACGAATTCAAAAATGAGGGTTTTTAGTTAGGAAGTGTCACTCAGCGGTTGGCCCTTCCTTATCATCGAGATCTGAACAGTTAGCACTTGATTCTGTAATAGTATTATCCAACAATGACAAGCGCATTTCGTTAACTATCAAATCAACCAATTTACCCGCTGGAACATCTGCCCTAATCGATTGTGGAGCAGAAGGAAACTTTGTAGATGAGGGAGCAGTGAAAGAGCTCAGGAAAGAACGACTTAAGAAACCAATCAAAGTCAGAAACACAGACGGAACAGTAAATGCGAAAGGAATGATCACACATCGGACCAAAATATGCTACATGATCGAGGGACAGCAGTTTATCAATTGGTTCTGGATCACTAAGCTAGGTGATCAACGAATGATTCTAGGAATACCCTGGTTAGAAGAAAATAACCCGATCATCAACTGGCGAGAGAAATCTCTGAAAATTGGAGACCCGGACACGTCGCCAAAAGCAATCTGGCAGCTAGCTCTTGACTCCCAGTAGTGGGGCGAGGATGACTATTGGATTAGAGTAAAAACATCAGCATCACAAGAACTAGAGCATAGGTTAAAGAAAGATGAACCATCCACCACTCTACCTACAGAATATGAACAATGGCGCACCATCTTTGACAAGAAGGCATCAGAACGCTTCCCATCCAGTCAACCGTGGGATCACGCAATCAACACAAAAGAAGGATTTGTCCCAAAAGCTAGTAAACTTTACCCTCTGTCGGTCAAGGAACAAGGACTGTTGGACGAATGGATTGATGAACAACTCAAAAAAGGATACATTAAACCATCCACATCACCACAGGCGTCACCATTCTTCTTCGTAGCAAAAAAAGAAAGTGGAGCACTTCGACCCTGTCAGGATTACCGATACTTGAATGAATGGACCATCAAAAACGCATATCCCCTTCCCCTTGTTTCCGATCTCATGACTAAGTTATGAGGCGCCAAATATTTCACCAAACTAGACCTCCGATGGGGATACAACAATGTTCGCATCAAGAAGGGAGACGAATGGAAGGCAGCCTTTATCACCAATCGAGGACTCTATGAACCAACAGTAATGTTCTTTGGATTATGCAACTCGCCGTCAACCTTTCAAACTATGATGAACGAATACTTTAGGGACATGATCAATGAAGGATGGCTGATCATTTACATGGACGATATGTTAATCTGTGCAGAAACACTAGAACAGCTGGAGGAGCGGACAAAACGAATTTTACAACGGCTACAAGATAACGATCTATTCCTGAAACTTGAAAAATGCAAGTTCGCCACGCAGGAAGTTGAATTCCTAGGAATGATCATCACCCCTGGACACATTCAGATGGACCCAATAAAGTTAGCAGGGATAGCCGATTGGCCAGTCCCTACCACTGTCAAACAAGTCCGATCATTCCTCGGATTTGGGAACTTTTACTGACGTTTCATTGGAAATTTTGCCGCCATCGCTAAACCACTTACCGACCTCACTAAGAAAACAGAACCATTTGACTGGACCACTGAATGGAACAATGCTTTTGAAATTCTAAAGAAACAATTTGCATCTATGCCGGTATTATTAATGCCAGATCCTACTCAACCCTTTATCCTTCAAACCAATGCATCGAATAAGGCAATAGGAGCAGTTTTGAAACAAGCAGATGAAACAGGATCTCTACATCCCTGCGGATTTATCTCACATGCATTAACACAAACGGAACAGAATTACCAGATCTATGATCGAGAACTCTTGGAAATTATCAAAGGATTGATGACTTGGCGACATTTACTACATGGATCACCCCACACCACTATAGTTCACTGCGACCACAAGAATCTATCCTACTATCGAACTGCCCAATGCCTAACGCCCAGACAAGCTAGATGGTCGTCGCTATTATCAGAATTTGACCTATGCATTGAGCACGTCCCTGGCAGAAAAATGTTTGAAGCAGATGCTCTATCCCGATGCCCTGATCATATGGGAAACAGTGAATTACAAGAAGACATTGTAGTCCTACCAGAAGATCGTTTTATTCATCTTATTGCAGAAGATCTAGTCACAGAAATTCAGAAGGCAATGTCAAAAGACGATTTCGGACGTATTCTAATCGAGGTTATCACCACGCACCGCGCCCCACCGATCAAATCAAACATACAAGATTGGTCTTATACCAATGGCATTGTTCACTATCTCGGAAAGACCTACATCCCTGACCAAGATGGGTTACAAACCAAATTGATTAAAGAAACGCACGAGGCACGATCATCAGGTCACCCTGGACGACTAAAGACCCTTGAACTCCTTAAGCGTGATTACTGATGGCCCGGAATGTTCAAACATGTCAGGGAATGGATAGAAGGATGCACTCTCTGTCAGCAGATGAAGATTAACACACATCCAAATGTACCAGCCCTTCACCCAATTTCATCGAAATCAACCCGCCCCTTTCAGCAAGTAACCCTTGATTTCATCACTGATCTACCCCTTTCCGATGGCTTTGACTCGATCCTGGTCACAGTGGACCATGGTCTTACAAAGGGGGTAATTTTCACACCTTGCAAGAAGACAATCGACGCTCTGGGCACCACGGAACTTTACGTCTTTGAAATTTTCAAATGGTTTGGCCTACCCGACATTTTGATTTCGGATCGAGGACCACAGTTCTCTGCAAAAGTATTTCAGGAAATACGAAAAGCATTAGGAATCGATCATAGAATGAGCACAGCCTACCATCCCCAAACCGACGGAGAAACAGAACGAGTCAACCAGGAACTAGAAGTCTACCTTTGAATGTTCTGCTCCAATGAACCGCATCTATGGAAACCGCTTCTCCCAATAGCCGAGTTTGCTCACAATAACCGACATCATGACACAATCAAAACTTCCCCATTCAGACTAATGTATGGGACGGACCCTGTTGCGCTTCCCACAGCTACTACACGAATGACCACACCAGCAGCAGAGGAACGCCTTCAGTTCCTAAGGAAAGCCAGAGAAGAAGCACTAGCAGCGCATGAACTAGCAAGACAACTAGTGGCAAGACAACGCAAGGACAAAGCAATACGATTTGAAAAGGGTACCAAAGTATGGCTTGAGAACCGAAATCTTCACATACCATATCAGTCCAGAAAGCTAGCACCAAAACGAGAAGGACCC
This sequence comes from Amanita rimosa, assembly GCA_023014395.1. NCBI lineage: Eukaryota > Fungi > Basidiomycota > Agaricomycetes > Agaricales > Amanitaceae > Amanita > Amanita rimosa. Next base: position 164,895 of record JAEBUO010000048.1, read on the forward strand.
TTCGAAATTGAACAAGTGATGGGACCAGTGACATACAAATTGAAACTCCCAAAACAATGGTGCATTCACCCTGTGTTTCATGCATCACTCCTTACCCCATACAGGGAAACGACTGCGCACAGGCCGAACTATGTGAAACCACCCCCTGATCTCGTAAATGGACAAGAGGAATTCGAAGTAGAGGCAATTCTAGCTCACAGGAAACGAGGTGCAGGCTACCATTACCTGGTTAAATGGAAAGGCTATGGATCGAATGATAACTCTTGGGAACCCGCTTGCAATCTTGCGAACGCCACTGATATCCTATCGGAATACCAACAATGCTGACACCTCTGAACCATGACTCGATACAGAAACCGCCACGTCTTGAAACAAAATTACCACTATACAAAACGGAACTGCTCAACACTCTCTCGATACACTATAGCTCTTAAAGAAAAGACTGTCTACACCCGCATACAATACCTCCCCTTTCGACATGCTCCTAGAGAACTGAACCTGTCGGGAAAACTCACCCGAAATGTGGCATTAGTCACACAATACTATCGCACCCCTTGACTTGATCACCGTCACCAAAAGAACCCTTCAGGAACGACAGAGTTCCCCTGCAATGACATCCAGAACTATCTTCCCAAGTACCATGACCTACGATTCGCAACCGACGATCTACCCGCCTATAATAAGGATCCACCCGCATATCAACTTTTAGCCATCAGAAACAGTGACGTTTACAAAAGTGCTCATGGAAGGTTGCTATGTCCGGAAGAATACAAGCAGATGGACGAGATCACTAAACAGATACGGGAGTGTAGCGCACAAATCTGGTTAATCAGCCGAAGAATCAGAATACCAGGAAGGCCTCGCATTCTCATGGAAGACATCCTTGATGATCTTGACTATTTGTCCACTGCAATGGCAGAGGTAATAGCGGACATCATCAGAAGAATCAGAAGATTCTTAGTCACCCCAACAACGACACCAGGAATCCAACATTTAGATTCATTAACCAGGTTCATCACAGAAGAACGAGAACTCCTCACTGACCCTGCAATCGAAGATCCACTAGATACAGAAGGGTGGGATTCAGACATGGAAATCAGCAACCAGGAATCCATATAAATTTTCAAGTATCACCACTTAACACCCAACCCACCTCGTAACAAGAAAACCATGTTCACCTTCTTTGCCCTCGCCGCCTACTTCATTGCCTTGGCACTCCTCTCCTGCACTCACTGGCGCATCGACGAAACCGCTGCCGCCTTCTCGCCCTTCCTCGCCATCCCAGACCTCCCGCTTGAGGTCCTCATTGAAAATACCACTGTCGTCCACTTCGAGGATGACGATTTGCACATCCATCCTGCCGCCCTGCTTCCCCAGGTACACCCCGACGACCACCACCTCCTGCATTTTGCCCAATTCGTCAAAAGGAATACCACGCTCACTGTTGTCGCCAACGCCCTCGCCACCGCCACATGTTCCATCACCAATCTCTCCTCCGCCACTGACAACCTCGCCGCCCTCACCCTCACCATTGACCCGCATGAGATGACCTATGAGGAGCGCGACTCCTTCCTCCGGAACACTCAAAATTTACACCGAGCTGCTGAAGCTCTCAAATGGAAGGTGGAAACGTCGACAAAAGAACTAGATAATGCTGTCAAATGGGCCGAGTCGAGAACGGATCATGGTTGGACAACTTCTGGCTGGTAGAAGTCGGTGACTTCTCGCATACAAAGGGGGTAATGTTACAATTCTCTTTTCCCATTGTTAGCGGACTACATTTACTTGTTACAAACCCATAGTTACGCTTGGACGTTATCTCCTTTCATAGCTACCTTCACCTTTCCTTTTCTAGATAGCTATGCTCTTTCCCCTTTAGTCTCTATTGTTCTCTTAACGTATATAAACCCCTCTCATGTACTGTAGTTCTTTAGTTCCAACTTAGTCAAATCTTATCCATAACTTGAACACTCTCTTTTGCTCGTCGCCTCAACCGCTCTCCTCGCTCTCTCTCTAGCCTTCGTTATCGTCAGACTTAGTGCCTAGAACCCTTGTCCAGTGATTGGGAACAGACCGAGACTCTGTTTGTTGCTGTAGACTTGGACGCTGAACGACGTTGTGGACATCGACCGTAACAAATCTGAATGGGGAAGTTTTGATTGTGTCATGATGTTGATTATTGTGAGCAAACTCGGCTATTGGGAGAAGCGGTTTCCATAGATGCGGTTCATTGGAGCAGAACATTTGAAGGTAGACTTCCAGTTCCTGGTTGACTCGTTCTGTTTCTCTGTCAGTTTGGGGATGATAGGCTGTGCTCATTCTATGGTCAATTCCTAATGCTTTTCGTATTTCCTGAAATACTTTTGCAGAGAACTGTGGTCCTCGATCCGAGATCAAAACGTTGGGTAGGCCAAACCATTTGAAAATTTCAGAGACATAAAGTTCCGCAGTGCCTAGAGCATCGATTGTCTTCTTGCAAGGTGTGAAAATTACCCCCTTTGTAAGACCATGGTCCACCGTGACCAGGATTGAGTCAAAGCCATTGGAAAGGGGTAGATCAGTGATGAAATCAAGGGTGACTTGCTGAAAGGGGCGGGTTGCTTTCGACAGAATTGGGTGAAGGGCTGGTACGTTTGGGTGTGTGTTAATCTTCATCTGCTGACAGAGGGCACATCCTTCTATCCATTCCCTGACATGTTTGAACATTCCGGGCCACCAGTAATCACGCTTAAGGAGTTCAAGGGTCTTTAATCGTCCAGGGTGACCTGATGATTGTGCCTCGTGCGTTTCTTTAATTAATTTGGTTTGTAATCCGTCTTGGTCAGGGATGTAGGTCTTTCCGAGATAGTGAATGATGCCATTGGTATAAGACCAATCTTGTATGTTTGATTTGATTGGTGGGGCGCGGTGCGTGGTGATAACCTTGATTAGAATACGTCCGAAACCGTCCTTTGACATTGCTTTCTGAATTTCTGTGACTAGATCTTCTGCAATAAGATGAATAAAACGATCCTCTGGTAGGACTATAATGTCTTCTTGTACTTCACTGTTTCCCATATGATCAGGGCGTCGGGATAGGGCATCCGCTTCAAACATTTTTGTGCCAGGGACGTGCTCAATGCGCAGGTCAAACTCTGATAATAGGGTAGATCTGGTAATTCTGTTCCATTTATGTTAATGCATGTGAGATAAATCCGCAGGGATGTAGAGATCCTGTTTCGTCTGCTTGTTTCAAGACTGCTCCTATTGCCTTATTTGATGCATCGGTTTGAAGGATAAAGGGTTTAGTAGGATCTGGCATTAATAATACCGGCATAGATGCAAATCGTTTCTTCAGAATTTCAAAAGCGTTGTTCCGTTCAGTGGTCCAGTCAGATGGTTCCGTTTTCTTAGTGAGGTCAGTGAGTGGTTTAGTGATTGCAGCAAAATTTCCAATGAAACGTCAGTAAAAGTTCCCAAATCCGAGGAATGATCGGACTTGTTTGACTGTGGTAGGGACTGGCCAATCGGCGATACCTGCTAACTTTATTGGGTCCATCTGAATGCGTCCAGGGGTGATGATCATTCCTAGGAATTCAACTTCCTGCGTGGCGAACTTGCATTTTTCAAGTTTCAGGAATAGATCGTTATCTTGTAACTGTTGTAAAATTTGTTTTGTCCACTCCTCCAGCTGTTCTAGTGTTTCCGCACAGATTAACATGTCGTCCATGTAAATGATCAGCCATCCTTCATTGATCATGTCCCTAAAGTATTCGTTCATCATAGTTTGAAAGGTTGACAGCGAGTTGCATAATCCAAAGAACATTACGGTTGGCTCGTAAAGCCCTTGATTGGTAATAAAGGCTGCTTTCCATTCGTCTCCCTTCCTGATGCGAACATTGTTGTATCCCCATTGGAGGTCTAGTTTGGTGAAATACTTGGCGCCTCATAATTTAGTCATGAGATCGGAAACAAGGGGAAGGGGATATGCGTTTTTGATGGTCCATTCATTCAGATATCGGTAATCCTGACAGGGTCGGAGCGCTCCACTTTCTTTCTTTGCTACAAAGAAGAACGGTGATGCCTGCGGTGATGTAGATGGTTTAATGTATCCTTTCTTGAGTTGTTCATCAATCCATTCGTCTAACAGCCCTTGTTCCTTGACCGATAGAGGGTAAAGTTTACTAGCTTTTGGGACAAAACCCTCTTTTGTGTTGATTGCGTGATCCCACGGTCGACTGGATGGGAAGCGTTCTGATGCCTTTTTGTCAAAGATGGTGCACCATTGCTCATATTCTGTAGGTAGAGTGGTGGATGGTTCGTCTTTCTTTAACCTATGCTCTAGTTCTTGTGATGCCGATGTTTTAACTCTGATCCAATAGTCATCCTCGCCCCATTGCTGGGAGTCAAGGGCTAGCTGCCAGATTGCTTTTGGCGACGTGTCCAGGTCTCCAATTTTCAGAGACTTTTCTCGCCAGTTGATGATCGGGTTATTTTCTTCTAACCAGGGTATTCCTAGAATCATTCGTTGATCGCCTAGCTTAGTGATCCAGAACCAATTGATAAATTGCTGTCCCTCGATCATGTAACATATCTTGGTTCAATGTGTGATCATTCCTTTCACATTTACTGTTCCATCTGCGTTTCTGACTTTAATTGGTTTCTTAAGTCGTTCTTTCCTGAGCTCCTTCACCACTCCTTCATCTACAAAGTTTCCTTCTGCTCCACAATCGATTAGGGCACATGTTCCAGCAGGTAAATCGGTCGATTTGATAGTTAACAAAATGCACTTGTCATTGTTGGATAATACTATTACAGAATCAAGCACTAACTGTTCAGATCTCGATAATAAGGAAGGGCCAACCACTGAGTGACGCTTCCTAACTAAAAACCCTCGTTTTCAAATTCGTTTAAGAGGGCATTCTTCTCTTCAGTAGACATTGCTGAAAAGATGGCTCTAATTTTCTTTACTGGTTTGTCTTCTTCCTTCTGTTGCTCCTCAGTGACAGAACAAACAGCCTTATTCTGATAAGAAGACCTGGATGAAGATGCATCATTGCGTTTTGGGCAGTTCCTGGAGATGTGTCCCTGTGTTCCACATCTGAAACACTTGCCAGTCTTTTGGTATTCCTCTTTTTGATCATCTGTCAATCAGCTAGGGGTCGTGGTATTTATAGCTCTGATTGCTCCGGATCGATTGTTGTTTTGACTGAAACGCATTCCAGATCCATCAGTGGTTCTCTTGTTTCCCTGTCCTGTCATGTCCCAAGCGTTATGGTGATCCTCAGCCTTATCATAAGCTTCTTGCATCGTCTTGATCTTCCTTTGGTCCTGTAAGATCGTTCGAGCAAGTTCTAAGGGTAATCCTTTGACAAATGCCTGCAACTGAGCGGGTATTCCAGTAAGTCCAGAGGTTCCTATGTCCATGCGAAATTTCCTGATGTATTCTGGGACTGAAATGCTGTTTCCAACTCTTAATTTGGATAGATTGTTCAGGGCTCGAAGGGCGCTGTTGACTTCTCCCCAGTCATTGATGAAACGTGTTTCAAATGCTTCATAGTTGCCCCATTTGAACGCGGCTGTGGTACTGCCTCTATTGTCGTTTAATTTGCCTCGGATAATAGTCTTCCAATCGTCTAGTTCTGGTCCCATGCATGCGAGCGCATATCTGACTTTCTTTTCATCTTTTCCTTCATAGTTCTGTTCATTGATGGTAAAGTAATCCTCAAGCTGTCCTAAAAATGACCTTGCTTCGATTCGTTTGCCTGTAAAAGGTCGTATAGGCTGCGGTTTGATATCTCCTTTAGAGCTAGCACTGGTTTCAGACGCCATTCTTGGTTCAGGAGTGATTGGTGGTTTGGGGTTAATCGGTGGTTCAGGGGTTGGTGTTCTGGTGATCGGTTTTGGTTCTGGAGTAGGGGTTCTACTCGGAGTTCTGGGTTTCGGAGATGGGGGTGGTCCTTGTTTCGAGTAATCTGTATCAAACGGGTTTTCCTCAAGCTTGGCTTGTTCAATTCGTAGTAATTCCTCCCACTCCGCTAAAATGCTAGCTGTGATTCCGTGTCGGTCATTTCCACTAAAGAATTTCTTATAGAGGGTTCTTCCTGGTTCGTTTTCTGGTTCCTTAACAAGGTAGAGCGGTTCTCCTTGTACTTCACTACCCCAGTCTAGGTAGATTTGATCGGGTAAATCGAATTCAAAGGCTCCTGAGTAGAAGTCTCCTGAAAAATATTTGTCTGGGACTGGTTTGTTTCGTTTCCGTCCTTCTGTAACAAAGTACCAGGTTCATTGGTAGAGAAAAACTTCTCGTCGTCCAAGGTAGGTTCTCCCCTTATAAGTGACAGATCTGTTCGGGGGTCGTTCCTGAGAGCTGCGGGTCTCAATGGTGTCAGCTAGGGATGATACCCTGAGCTGGTCCTGAGTTCCAACTTATGTTACAGTCAATGTCCACAACGTCGTTCAGCATCCAAGTCCACAGCGACAAACAGAGTCTCGGTCTGTTCCCAATCACTGGACGAGGGTTCTAGGCACTAAGTCTGACGATGACAAAGGCTTAGAAGGAGAGCAAGGAGAGTGGTTGAGGCGACGAGCAAAAGAGCGTTCAAGTTGCGGATAAGATTCGACTAAGTTGGAACTAAAGAACTACGGTACATGAGAGGGGTTTATATATGTTGAGAGAACAATAGAGACTAAAGGGGAAAGGACATAGCTATCTGAGAAAGGAAAGGTGAAGGTAGCTATAAAAAGGAGATAACGTCCAAGTGTAACTATGGGTTTGTAACAAGTAAATGTAGTCCATTGACAAAGGGAAAAGAGAACTGTAACACTACCATTGTGAATTCCAATAAAGAATTTCCTGAGCAGCACAATCATCTCTCCAGCTTTTTTGACCCTCTCATTGGCTTTTTCTGTTACTCAAATGTCTTCTTTAGAGGACTGTGTTGAAACGATCTGAAAAGATTGTGATAACATTTCGGATCACTCCGATCTTAACTGATCTTATCTTATCTGTCCCAGAATAGTCCATTCCCCTTGTAGATAATATGGTGATGGGACAAAAAGTATCTTTGACAGACATTATAGAGTTGGACAGATATTATAAAGTTTGACACATGTCATACTCAGACAATAAGTGCACCATATGCACAACTGCAATGCTGTGTTTCATACAGCATTGAACACAGCAATGACTGTGCATTACCAAGTGCAATATAAATCATCAGTCAGCAATACTAATATTGCTGACCTTATGCATGTAGATAAATAGTATATATACCTGTGTATGTAGCTGTCAATCTACAGTTCAGTTCTCTGCTCTACTAGGTGATCACCACAAGCGGACCTAAGTGATTAAACTACAGCTACAAGTGAGTATTTACTCACCAGCTCTACCCATTCTACTGTGCCCCTGTCATGCTCTGCTTTGACAGGTTATGGGCCCCATCTGCTCGCAGACCTGGTGACCCTTCCCCTTGATAACCCTGTCTCAAGGACAGGGAGGGAGATAGCTGTCACAGTCCCTGGAAGGATTGCTTTTGGTAATTATACCAAAAATAAAAATCAGGTTTGTTGGGTAAGGAGCCCTAGCTGTAGTATACCATGTATTATCAACTGTTGTAAAAGGCTAACATAACCTTGGAGCTCACCAAACAAAGAGCCAGATCAGATCTAACAAATCTGATCTCCACCTGGAGAGGTGTGAGAATAATACTTGGTGTGGCTCATCTCACCAGCCCCAGGTTTCTGATAACCCTGGTAATACAAAAATCATAATCTGGACATGTCTGCAAGGACCTGGTGTCTGGGGGAGTCAGAGGATACTCCCTTATCAACTGCCTCTGGGTTTAGGGCCATCTTAGGATGGATAAAGATCATGATTATGGTCATGATCAAAAGGCTTACACGCCCCCCTATTGGCCGTGAATAATTATGCACTTATATCATTATATGGGTTTTTGTCCCATCTTTCTGCGATTATGTAGTCTATTTCTATACGAAGGTTGTGCTGCTTGGGCATTGTCCCTTGGTACATGCAAACCATTGATGGACACTGGTTAGCATCCCATCTAGATTAGGATTGCTTCTTAGCAGCATAGTATACAATTATAAATAGATATTTACTATACTCTTTTTATACCTTGGTTGTTGGGAATTGATGGAGCCCTGAAACCATAAATCAGGGAAGGAGGATACTTCCCTGATGACAATGAATTACCTAAAAGCAATCTCTGTCCCTGTCAAGGGAGGCACCTGTGCTGCCCTAACTGGGAGCATCAAAGACATGTGCATCACTACTAGTCTAGAAAAGCAAATGCTGACTGGATTTTTTCCAGATCCTCAAACCAAACCAAACCAACCCTCTCATAATATTTACTTGTTTTTACAAATAAATATATAAATAGCAATAACACAATGTCTTGCTCTACCTCCTCCAACATCTCCGCTGCCTCTGCTGCCTCTGCCACTGTCTTTACTGGTGCCAGCAAAAAATTCATTGCCACTTCTGGCAAAATGTCTCCCATCTTGATTTCCTCAACTTTGCCTGCTGGATCTGTTAGGAATCCATCCTAACCCTTCTTTTTCTTCTTTTTGTCTTGCTAGTGGTCTGGGACCACTCTGGGACATCTATACATGATCTGGGATCATGGAAGGGACTATAGGAACACTTCACGTGGGTTAGCACATGGGAGTGCTCACTGGCAGACTGTTACAATTCTCTTTTCCCTTTGTTAACGGACTACATTTACTCGTTACAAACCCACAGTTACGCTTGGACATTATCTCCTTTCATAGCTACCTTCACCTTTCCTTTCCTAGATAGCTATGCTCTTTCCCCTTTAGTTTCCATTGTTCTCTCAACGTATATAAACCCCTCTCATGTACCGTAGTTCTTTAGTTCCAACTTAGTCAAATCTTATCCATAGCTTGAATGCTCTTTCGCTTGTCACCTCAACCGCTCTCCTCGCTCTCTCACTAGCCTTCATCATCACCAGCTTAGTGAAAAAGCCAAAGCTTTTCAGTTGGTCATGACAGTACCCCCTTTTTAAGATTTGGCTTCCAGACAAATTTAAACTTCATTTGTCATCTTTCAGCACATTGCGCTCTATCACAGATGATTCCTCTATTTCTTCGATGATAGGGGAGAGTGGGTGCGAAGGTGGGGTGAGGTCTTCAATCGTTTCAGCGTGAGGCGCTCTATCATGCGATTGACGTAGGCACATGTTGCATTGACATGGCCCTTCCACATCTCCTGGCTCTGTAAGGGTTTCTAAACCCTTTCTTCCTTTCCATTTTTGCCAGTTTTGTTCCCATTTTGCAGCTGGTGCTACTGCATTAACATTGATTTTGGACACTACTTTGTCTGAGGATTGTGTGAAGTTTTCGTAGGGTCTGAAAGTCAACCCGTTAAAGGTTGCTTTGTCAAGCCTTCTGATGGCTCCGGGGTTTCTATTGTAAAAGTTTTTTATCTTTCTTTTTGCATTTTGTAGATTGTTCAATGGTTCCCAGGAATTATGCTCGGCAGTGTATCCTTTCCACCTGACCAAGTACTCCATCTTGTTTCTTTTTAGTCGTACATCGATTATCTCTTCCACTTCGTATTCCTTTTCACTGTCTATTTCAATTGGCGGTGGGGGTTGCGCCTTTTGCCCTTTCATTGGTCGTTTCCAAGGGTGGATTTGTGATACATTTACTACAGGATGGATTTTTTGGGAGAAAGGTAAATCCAGCTCTACTGCATTTGGCAACACTATTTTCTTGATTGGGTATGGCCCAATCCATCTTTCCACTAATTTCCTAGTTGGTCGGCCTGTCAACCTTAAATCTTTGGTTGACAGCCATACTTTGTCTCCAACTTTGTACTCTGGTGCGTCAGATCGGTGTCTATCTGTGTATAGCTTCATATCACCCTGTGATTTTAGCAAGGCTGCCTGAGTTTCCTCATGGATTTCTTTCATTTTCTGAGCGAAAACTGATGCTGCTGGGTGATTTCCTTCTCTTCTGAACTCAATTCCCATCCTGGGGTGTTTGCCATAGTTGACAAAGAATGGGGTCTGTTTGGTAGATGCCTGAATTTTGTTGTTGTAGCTAAATTCAGCAATTGCTAACCATCCAGACCAAGTTTCTTGTCTATGGTCTACGAAAATCCTCAGGTACTGTTCTAAGTCCTGATTCATTCTCTCTGTTTGTCCATCCGTCTGTGGATGGAATGCTGTGGACAAATCTGTGCTAATGCCCAACATTTGGTTCAGTTCTTTCATCATTTGCGCGGCAAACTGTGGACCGCGATCTGAGATTATAGACTCAGGGAGTCCATGAAGTTTCCAAACATGGTCCCTAAATAGTGTAGCTAATCCCTGTGCCGATGTCTCTTCTGATGTGGGGATGAAATGCACCATTTTTGACATTCTGTCACAAACTACCAAAATTGCATTGTGACCATGTGATCCTGGTAGTTTTGTGATAAAGTCGGCAGAAATATGCGTCCAAGGCTTTGCTGGTGCCGAGTTTGGCATTAGCTTTCCAGCAGGAGGCTCTGGGAAATTCTTATTCTGCTGGCACTTGTCACATCCACTAACGTATTTTTTGATAAATCTGGTGATTCCAAGCCACCAGTAATTTCTTGTGATGAGTTCAATCGTTTTCCACTGTCCACCATGTCCAGCAATGGGTGTGTCATGGTGTTAGGGCTCCCAAAGTTCGGTTCAGTTCGGTTCAGGGCAATTTTTGGCCGAACCTGAACCTGGGCCATCTAGAGCTTGCCTGAACCGAACCTGAACCGATAAGTTCGAGTTCAGTTCGAGTTCAGTTCGGTTCGAACCGACTGAACCGTGGGAAAACTATATATTTAGTAAATATGAGGTGTAATTGCATATTGGAACACATCTGCATTCTTAAACAACAGTCCTGCACTTCTTCAATTTAGCATAAATGCATAGGGAGCAGTAAGGCAGACATTGGTGATGTGGTAGTGGTGCAGTAGTGGGTAGCAGTGGCATATGTGACACTACATCAGCAACAGATCAAACCTTGCTACATGTAGTCTCATCCTTGTAAAGTAAGCATGGAAATATATTGTCATGGGGGATCTCCCTTTATAACTACTACAGTGTACCAATGAGATCCAGACCTATGTGTATATAATCAATCAATAAAGTGCAAGTATCAAAAGGATAACAAGAAATGTTACACTGTCACAACTGTGATATTGGGAAAGAAGTCTGCTCTGATAGAGAACCATAACCATTTCTGGCAATCTGAAGTTTTCTCTCAATGCTATAGGTATTTTAATAACTCAGTATCCTCATGGCACCAGCTGTGCAAAATATCCATGCACTTTGATGGTTGTCACACCATCTAGCAAAGTTATATCCCATGATGAATTGATACCATACTGAACTCACAGGAAAAACCCAATGATATCCACCCTCTCACAACCCCATGAACCCTAGGCATGCTTTTTCTTCACTTGTTACAAATTTACTACTATGCCAACAACATTACTCACTGTGAGAACTTGCATGGGTCCTCATGTCTACTTGCCCTTGCCCTCAGCCAACCACCTAGGGCTCCCAAAGTTCAGTTTAGTTCGGTTTGGGGCTATCTTTTGCTGAACCTGAACCTGGACCACCTAGAGCTTGCCCGAACTGACTGAACCATGGGAAAAATCCAAATTTAGGAAATATCAAGTGTAATTAAAGATTGGAATATATCTCCATCTCCTACAATCATCCTGCACCTTGGGATTCAGTATAAAAGCATATAGAGCAGTGAGGCAGAAAGTACTTGAGAACAAAGGCAAAAATGAGTGTGGCTGGGAAAGGAAACTAATCATGGAGCAGCACCCAGGTAGTGACATTGTAGCAAGGCATTCAAAACTAACTGAACTATGAACATATTATAAGATTAGAGCAAATTAAAGAACAGAAAGTATATGGCAAGCAAATATTTTATTTACTAATCCACCTTGCTGGGTGCCCAGTCCTTTGGTTCCCATTTCTTGGCCTCTACATTAGTATCAAGATCACCTGTTGAATATGCATTCTTCAAAAGTTGCAATGCCTGGATACTTTCAGCAGACAAGCTATTTCTTATGTGGGTCACTGTCAGGCCTGCTTTAGAAAATGATCGTTCTGATGCAGTTGAAGACCCCTGAATGGCAAGATAATCACAAGCCATGGCAGACAAAACAGGGTATTCTTGAGAGTGATACTAATGAAGATTAGGATTAGCTGATATCATTATGTCACATTGCTTAGAGTATGAACTTACACCCCACCACTTAATCTGGTCATTGGTTTGCTCCAGATTACTTTCCAGGTATTTTCTTAGCTCCTGGTGTGCTGCCCTTTCACTCTGTTCTCTTTCCAAACAATACCTGATTTTTTTATACATCATGGAAGCCCCATAACCTCCACTTTGTGTGAGAAAGGCTGTATGGAATATATCAGGATTGGCTGAGTTGGAAGATCATGCTTACCTGGTTCAAGAGCACTGGACTCAGCAGCAGGAGCTTTTGCAACCAATTTAGCAGCATAGTAATCAAACTGATACCAGTTAAACATGGCAATCATGATTTGGGAAACACACCTCTCTTTCCAAAGCAGCTTTACCTTCAGCAAAGTACTGATCATCCCATGCCTCCTTCACATATTCAAGCTTGAAGTTAGGATCCAAAGCTGGAGAGATTGTTACATATATTAGAGTAAATTGGAATCATTGTAGAAATATAAACTGACCAAGGCAAATAAAAGCTACATTATTTTGGTCAAGTAGCCTGTAGTACTTTTTCATCTTCTCAATTCCTTTCTCAATGGATATCTTGAGTCTGGAAAACTTGCCCATGGAGGAAAAAGTCTCCCATCTATCTTGGAGGGCCTCAAGAGTGGGTAGGGCCTTCCAAACTGTTGGTTGCCTTTCTGAAGAAAAGGATGACTGTGCATCTCTTGGTTCCTACACATACATCAGAGTTATTCAATACCATTAAATAAATATTACCTTGAGAACTTCTTTAATCAGTTCCAACATTGCCCACTCCTCTTCTCTGACAGCATAATCTGAATATCTCTTTCCACCTTTTAGCTTGGGTACCTTGGAGCTGATATCAGCTAAAAGACAAAACTTATTCACTGCCTATTCAATTTCAAGTAAGCTTAAGTAAAAACAGAAAGGCAAGGGTAGACTTACTATCTTGTTCTGTACCATGCGTTCAATTAAATCATACATGGATCCCCACCGTGTTCGAATCCACTTGATCAGTTCAAGTGGTTTCAAACCCTCTTCCTTGCACACAGTGGAAAAGTATGCCTTTGCTTGAGGAGATAGCCTTATCTAATATCAAGGTAAAAAGTGGAAATGTGAGTGGGTGTAAAATCAGAACAATACCTGAGTAATGAGGGCAAGCACTTTCCCAAGAAGGTCTCTGTTACAGTTCTCTTTTCCCTTTGTTAACGGACTACATTTACTTGTTACAAACCCATAGTTACGCTTGGACATTATCTCCTTTTAATAGCTACCTTCACCTTTCCTTTTCCAGATAGCTATGCTCTTTCCCCTTTTAGCTTCTATTGTTCTCTCAACATATATAAACCCCTCTCATGTACCGTAGTTCTTTAGTTCCAACTTAGTCGAATCTTATCCATAACTTGAATGCTCTTTTGCTCGTCGCCTCAACCGCTCTCCTTGCTCTCTCTCTAGCCTTCGTCATCATCAGACTTAGTGCCTAGAGCCCTTGTCCAGTGATTGGGAACAGACCGAGACTCTGTTTGTCGCTGTAGACTTGGACACTGAACGACGTTGTGGACATTGACCGTAACATAAGTTGGAACTCAGGACTAGCTCAGGGTATCATCCCTAGCCGACACCATTGAGACCCGCAGCTCTCAGGAACGACCCCCAAACGGATCCGTCACCTATAAGGGGAAATACTACCTTGAACGACGAGAAGTTTTTCTCTACCAACAAACCTGGTACTTTGTTACAGAAGGACGGAAACGAAACGAACCAGTCCCAAACGAATACTTTTCAGGAGACTTCTACTCAGGAGTATCTGAATTCGATTTACCTGATCAAATCTACCTAGACTGGGGTAGTGAAATACAAGGAGAACTGCTCTACCTTGTCAAGGAACCAGAAAACGACCCAGGAAGGACTCTCTACAGAAGATTCTTTAGAGACAGCAACCGACACGGAATCACAGCTAGTCTTTTAGCAGAGTGGGAGGAATTACTACGAATTGAACAAGCCAAGCTTGAGGAAAACCCGTTTGATACAGATTACTCGAAACAAAGACCACCCCCATCTCCGAAAACCAGAACCCCGAGCAGAACCCCTACTCCAGAACTGAAACCGATCACCAGAACACCAACCCCTGAACCACCGATCAACCCCGAGCCACCAATTACTCCTGAACCAAGAATGGCATCTGAAACCAGTGCTAGCTCTAAAGGAGATATCAAACCGCAGCCTATACGACCCTTTACAGGCAAACGAATCGAAGCAAGGTCATTTTTAGGACAGCTTGAGGATTACTTTACCCTCAATGAACAGAACTATGAAGGAAAAGATGAGAAGAAAGTTAGATATGCGCTTGCGTGCATGGGACCAGAATTAGACGATTGGAAAACGATCATCTGAAGCGAATTGAATGAGAACAGAGGCAGTACCACAGCCACGTTCAAATGGAACAACTATGAAGCATTTGAAACGCGTTTCATCAATGATTGGGGAGAAGTTAACAGCGCCCTTAGAGCCCTGAACAATCTATCCAAATTAAGAGTTGGAAATGGTGTTTCAGTCCCAGAATACATCAGAAAATTTTGTATGGATATAGGAACCTCTGGACTCACTGGGATACCCGCTCAATTGCAGGCATTCATCAAGGGACTACCATTAGAACTTGCTAGAATGATCTTACAGGACCAAAGAAAGATCAAGACAATGCAAGAAGCCTATGATAAAGCCGAGGATCACCATAACGCTTGGGACATGACAGGACAAGGAAGCAGGAGAACCAATGATGGATCTGGAACACGTTTCAATCGAAACAATAATAATCGATCTGGAGCAATCAGAGCTATAAATACCACGACCCCTAGCCGACTGACAGATGATCAAAAAGAGGAATACCGAAAGACTGGCAAGTGTTTCAGATGTGGAACACAGGGACACATCTCCAGGAACTGCCCGAAACGCAATGATGCGTCTTCATCCAGGTCTTCTTACCAGAATAAGGCTGTCCGTTCCGTCACTGAGGAACAACAGAAGGAAGAAGACGAGCCAGCAAAGAAAATTAGAGCCATCTTTTCAGCAATGTCTACTGAAGAGAAGAACGCCCTCTTAAACGAATTCGAAAACGAGGGTTTTTAGTTAGGAAGCGTCACTCAGCGGTTGGCCCTTCCTTATTATCGAGATCTGAACAGTTAGTGCTTGATTCTGTAATAGTATTATCCAACAATGACAAGCGCATTTCACTAACTATCAAATCGACCGATTTACCCGCTGGAACATCTGCCCTAATCAACTGTGGAGCAGAAGGAAATTTCGTAGACGAAGGAACAGTAAAGGAGCTCAGGAAAGAACGACTTAAGAAACCAATTAAAGTCAGAAACGCAGATGGAACAGTAAATGCGAAAGGAATGATCACACATCGGACCAAGATATGCTATATGATTGAAGGACAACAATTTATCAATTGGTTCTGGATTACTAAACTAGGGGATCAACGAATGATCCTAGGGATACCTTGGTTGGAAGAGAATAACCCGATCATCAATTGGCGAGAAAAAACTCTGAAAATTGAAGATCCGGACACATCGCCAAAAGCAATTTGGCAGCTAGCTCTTGACTCCCAGCAATGGGGTGAAGAGGACTACTGGATCAGAGTTAAAACATCGGCATCACAGGAATTAGAACATAGGCTAAAGAAAGACGAACCATCTACCACTCTACCGACAGAATATGAGCAATGGCGCACCATCTTTGACAAAAAGGCGTCAGAATGCTTCCCATCCAGTCGACCGTGGGATCATGCAATTAACACGAAGGAAGGCTTTGTCCCAAAGGCTAGTAAACTCTACCCTCTATCCGTCAAAGAACAGGGGCTGTTAGATGAATGGATTGATGAACAGCTCAAGAAAGGATACATTAAACCATCTACATCACCGCAGGCATCACCGTTCTTCTTTGTAGCAAAGAAAGAAAGCGGAGCACTCCGACCCTGTCAGGATTATCGATATCTCAATGAATGGACTGTCAAAAACGCATATCCCCTTCCCTTAGTTTCTGATCTCATGACTAAACTACGAGGCGCCAAGTACTTCACCAAACTAGACCTCCGGTGGGGATACAATAATGTTCGCATCAAAAAGGGAGATGAATGGAAAGCGGCCTTTATCACCAATCGAGGACTCTATGAACCCACAGTGATGTTCTTTGGATTATGCAACTCACCGTCAACCTTTCAAACTATGATGAACGAATACTTTAAGGATGTGATCAATGAAGGATGGTTAGTCATCTACATGGATGACATGCTAATTTGCGCAGAATCACTGGAACAACTGGAAGAGCGGACAAAACGGATTTTACAACGGTTACAAGATAACGATCTATTCCTGAAATTAGAAAAATGCAAGTTCGCCACGCAGGAAGTTGAATTCTTAGGAATGATCATCACCCCTGGACGCATTCAGATGGACCCAATAAAGTTAGCAGGGATCGCCAATTGGCCAGTCCCTACCACAGTCAAACAGGTCCGATCCTTCCTCGGATTTGGGAATTTTTACCGACGTTTCATTGGAAACTTTGCCGCCATCGCTAAACCACTTACCGACCTCACTAAGAAAACCAAACCATTCGACTGGACAGCCGAACGGAACCAGGCCTTTGAGATTCTAAAGAAACGATTTGCGTCTATGCCAGTGTTATTAATGCCAGATCCAACCCGACCCTTTATTCTTCAAACCGATGCATCAAATAAAGCAACAGGAGCGGTCTTGAAACAAGCTGATGAAACAGGATCCTTACACCCTTGTGGATTTATTTCACATGCCCTAACACAAACGGAGCAAAATTACCAGATCTATGACAGAGAACTTTTGGCAATCATCAAGGGATTAGCAACCTGGCGACACTTACTACATGGATCACCCCATACCACAATAGTTCATTGTGATCACAAGAATTTGTCCTATTATTGAACCGCCCAATGCCTGACACCAAGACAAGCTAGATGGTCGTCCCTACTATCAGAATTTGACCTACGTATTGAGCACGTCCCTGGCACGAAAATGTTCGAAGCAGACGCCCTATCCCGACGTCCTGACCATATGGGAAATAGCGAATCACAGGAAGACGTCATAGTCTTACCGGAGGATCGTTTTATTTGTCTTATTGCAGAAGATCTAGTCACGGAAATTCAGAAGGCAATGTCAAAAGATGATTTTGGACGAATTCTAATCGAGGTTATTACCACGCACCGCGCCCCACCGATCAAATCAAATATACAGGATTGGTCTTATACAAATGGCATTGTTCACTATCTTGGCAAGACCTATATCCCTGACCAGGACGGACTACGAACCAAACTGATTAAAGAAACACACGATGCATGATCATCTGGCCACCCCGGACGATTAAAGACCCTTGAACTCCTTAAACGCGACTACTGGTGGCCCGGAATGTTCAAACATGTCAGAGAATGGATAGAAGGATGCGCCCTTTGCCAACAAATGAAGATTAACACACACCCAAATATACCAGCCCTTCACCCGATTCAGTCAAAAGCAACCCGCCCCTTTCAACAAGTAACCCTTGATTTCATCACTGATCTACCCCTTTCCGATGGTTTTGACTCGATCCTGGTCACGGTGGACCATGGCCTTACAAAGGGGGTAATTTTCACACCTTGCAAGAAGACAATCGATGCACTAGGAACTGCGGAACTTTACGTATCCGAAATCTTCAAACGGTTTGGCCTACCCGATGTGTTGATCTCAGATCGAGGACCACAGTTCTCCACAAAAGTATTTCAAGAAATACGAAAAGCATTAGGAATTGACAATAGAATGAGTACAGCCTATCATCCTCAAACTGACAGGGAAACAGAACGAGTCAACCAGGAACTAGAAGTCTATCTCCGAATGTTCTGTTCCAATGAACCACATCTATGGAAGCTGCTTCTCCCAATAGCTGAATTTGCCCACAATAACCGACATCACGACACGATCAAAACTTCTCCATTCAGACTAATGTATGGAGCGGACCCTGTTGCGCTTCCCACAGCTACTACGCGAATGACCACACCAGCAGCAGAGGAGCGCCTTCAGTTCCTAAGGAAAGCCAGAGAAGAAGCGCTAGCAGCACATGAGCTAGCAAGACAACTAGTGGCAAGGCGATGCAAGGACAAAGCAATACGATTTGAAAAGGGTACCAAAGTATGGCTTGAAAACCGAAATCTTCACATACCATATCAGTCCAGAAAGCTAGCACCAAAACGAGAAGGACCCTTTGAAATCAAACAAGTAATGGGACCAGTAACGTACAAATTGAAACTCCCGAAACAATGGCGCATTCACCCTGTGTTTCATGCGTCACTCCTTACCCCGTACAGGGAAACAACTGCGCACGGCCCGAATTATATGAAACCACCCCCTGATCTCGTAAATGGACAAGAAGAATTCGAGGTAGAGGCAATTCTAGCCCACAGGAAACGAGGCGCAGGCTACCATTACCTAGTTAAATGGAAAGGCTATGGATCGAACGACAACTCTTGGGAACCTGCTCGCAACCTTGCAAACGCCACTGATATCCTATCAGAGTATCAACAACGTCGACACCTCTGAACCATGACGCAATATAGAAACCGCCACGTCTTGAAACAAAACTATCACTATACAAAATGGAACTGCTCAACACTCTCTCGATACACTATAGCTCTTAAGGAAAAAACCGTCTACACCCACATACAATACCTTCCCTTCCAACACGCTCCTAGAGCACTGACCCCGCCAGGAAAACTTACCCGAACTATGGCGTTAATCACACGATACTATCGCACCCCTCGTCTCGATCACCGTCACCAAAAGAATCCTTCAGGGATAACGGAATTCCCCTGCAATGATGCCTGGAACTATCTCCCCAAGTACCATGACCTACGATTTTCGACCGACGATCTACCTCTCTATAATAACAATCCACCTGCATACCAACTTTTAGCCACCAGAAGCAGTGATGTTTATAAAAGCGCTCATGGAAGGCTGCTTTGCCCAGAAGAATATAAACAAATGGACGAAATCACTAAACAGACGCGGGAGTGTAGCGCGCAGATCTGGTTAATTAGCCGAAGAATCAGAATACCGGGAAGACCTCGCATTTTCATGGAAGATATCCTCGACAAACTTGATTATTTATCTATTGCGATGACACAGGTAATAGTGGATATTGTTAGGCGAATCAGGAAATTTCGAATCACACCGACAACGACACCTGGGATTGAACATTTAAATTCACTAACCCTGTTCATGAGAGAAGAACGAGAACTCCTTACTGACCCTACAATCGAAGATCTGTTGAATACAGAAAATTGGGACTCCGACACGGAAATCAGCGATCTGGAGCACGTATAAACTCTCCAGGCATCGGCACCTAACACCAACAAACGCATTACAGTAACCATGTTCACCTTCTTCGCCCTTGCCGCCTATTTCATCACCCTGGTCCTCCTCTCCTGCGCTCATTGGCGCATCGACGAAGTGACCGCCGCCCTCTCACCCTTCCTCGCCATCCCAGACCTCCCGCTCGAGGTCTTCATTGAAAACGACACAGTCATCCACTTTGAGGATGACGACCTTCATATTCACCCAGCCGATTTACTTCCCCAGGTACACCCTGACGATCACCACCTTCCCCACTTCACCCAGTTTATCAAAAGGAACACCACGCTCACCGTCGTTGCCGACGCCCTCACCGCTGCCACCTGCTCAATCACCAACCTCACCTCTGCCACTGACAACCTCGCCGCCCTCACCCTCACCATCGACCCACATGAAATGACATACGAGGAACGTGACTCCTTCCTCCACAACGCTCAAAATCTGCACCACGCTGCTGAAGCGCTCAAATGGAAGGTAGAAACATCTACAAAAGAACTTGATAACGCCATCAAATGGGCAGAATCGAGAACAGATCATGGCTGGACGACTTCTGGCTGGTAGAAGTCGGTGACTTCTCGCATACAAAGGGGGTAATGTTACAGTTCTCTTTTCCCTTTGTTAATGGACTACATTTACTTGTTACAAACCCATAGTTATGCTTGGACGTTATCTCCTTTTAATAGCTACCTTCACCTTTCCTTTTCCAGATAGCTATGCTCTTTCCCCTTTTAGCTTCTATTGTTCTCTCAACGTATATAAACCCCTCTCATGTACCGTAGTTCTTTAGTTCCAACTTAGTCGAATCTTATCCATAACTTGAACGCTCTTTTGCTCGTCGCCTCAACCACTCTCCTCGCTCTCTCTCTAGCCTTCGTCATCGTCAGACTTAGTGCCTAGAGCCCTTGTCCAGTGATTGGGAACAGACCGAGACTCTGTTTGTCGCTGTAGACTTGGACACTGAATGATGTTGTGGACATCGACCGTAACAGTCTCCAGGCTCAAACTCTTCAACATCATCCACCTCCTCCTCCTCCGCTGTGTAAATCCAGTCTTCAACATCTTCCCCTGGCCCCGCTAAATCTTCATCTTCTTCAACATCATTACCTCTTCTGGATTTTGTAAATGGAGTTGGGCAGATGTCTGACAAAAATGCTTTTGCACCCAGATGAAGTGTATGTTCCATACACCTTAAATATGTTCAGTATCTGACATGAAACAAATTGAATGAAGATATTACATACCTAATTCTCCTCTGTTGTGCAAGCCAGGGGTGCTGCCCAGTATTGAGGGTTTTTTGGAGAATTTTCATGGCTTTATCATTGCTGCTTGCATTGTCTGATGTGATCCACCCCACCTTGCTAGAAAGCCCATAATCCTCAATTATCTTCAATAAAATGCTTGCTACATTTGCTCCCCCATGATCACCCTCAATAGCAGTAAATGCTAAGATCCTGGCCCTTAGCTCCCACTCATTTGATTTGTCAGGGAGAGCAGTAATATAGTGGGCAGTAACAACCAAATAAGGGTCAAAAGACTTTGATGTCCATGCATCAAAGGTAAGTGAGACCTGCCCTGGGACTTTTTGAAGGGCATCTCTAAGATTGAGCTTTGTCTCACTGGCAAGGGATAAGATTTCATCTCTGAGCTTGGTAGAGTGGGGAATGTCAGAATCAGTAATTTGTGGATGTTGATACCTAAGTAAATTTCTGAAAGACTTCTTGTCTATAACTGAAAATGGCTATTATGACTCAGTGAAGATCCATGATAGAAATGAAATGACTAACCTGGTCCTCAGAAACAACAAACTCAACAATGTGGGCAAGAAGCCCTTCCTTGGACCACTTGGACACTGTAGGCTTGGCAAAAAAGTGATCTAACCTTTTCTGATTTTTCTGATTAGAACTTGACACTTCACCAGTTTCAAGATCAATCCCAGGTGGGATGGCAAAATGATTGGGAGAAATACCAGCCTCCTTGCATTTTCCAAGGTACTGATTTCCATGGTTACTCCAATTTCAAGCAATATGCTTCCTAAGGGAGGATATTCCCCCTGTAAACCAACATTTTTCCACAGTAATCTTAAGATGTCTAGGTAATAATTGACTAATAAACAATAAGTCATATACTAAAATAACAAACTCACCGACAGACTTCACACCAATACCCATCAACAGCAATCCCACTGGGCATCAAACGAGCTGTTTCTTTTGTAAATATTCCTCGTACATCCTCAGTGCGTTGATCATGACCATGGCGGGCATGCTTTCGAATCTATAGGCATGGATATTAAGTAAAGATGTATCAGACAGGTATATAGAGTCAAACAAATTAGTTGGAAGTGGCATTGAGTAAACAACAGGTGCAAGAACATGGAAAGTGAGTACCAGAGGTTGAAACAAGTATCAGGGAGTGGGGAAATGGGTGTACCAAGTGGAGGGTAGCATAAACGAGGGTTGTATTGGTATGTACAGCTCAACTTTGGTGCAAAAAAAAAAAAAAAATGAAACACACCCTGTTCTCATGTTTCTTCTCCTCTTGTATTGCATCATACTCCTCCTGTGCCTCAGATTCTTGATCTGCTGACTGTGAAACAGGTGTATAATCTATAGTATGTATGATTAAATGTAATAAATGCAATTTTGACGAAACACATACCTTCTGTGCTACTATTGGGCTCGTTTGATGATGTGCCTGCATGGCGGATGCTTCCATGACGCTTCAGGGGCCTGCGCAGGGCGGTAGCACGTCCAGCCGGTGTGATCGTTTCTGCACGCTTTCGCTTGATCACCAACGATGCTTGTTTGAGCTCAGCATTATCTTCATTCACTATTTTCGAGGTTTGCTTGTGATTCCGGTTACTACTGCGTATACCAGAGCCTCCGGGGATGGTTTGGAGCGTCGTAGTTTGTTCGATTTCTGTTGATAAGGCAAAAGATGTGAAATATTAGATTACCACTCACTCTTTGATACCCCAGCTGCTATCATTGAGCCAATCGGATGCTCATCTCCTTCAGAGTTGTAAAACTCTATTTCGGATGCATCCTTCAATGTGCCATCTGTATTCAAAGCTGACATGATGAGACAATGATGGTGGGTGGGCGAGCAAGACCGTTTTGGTGCATGGGATTTTTTTCTCGCACCAGTGCACCAGAAGGGATGTACCCCTTCCCTCCCCACTGCCTACTCCCACCCTCTGGTCGGTTCAGCGGTTCAGCATTGGTTTGGGCATTACCAGAACCCGAACCGATGTTTGCAGGATGTGGTAGAACTGAACCTGAACCTGAACCAAACTTTTGGTTTGGTTTGGCTGGTTCTGGTTCGAACCAAAGTTCAGAACCGAACTTCGGGAGCCCTACGTGGTGTAGGCGGACTATCTCCATCCGTAGCTTCTCATCTTTAGGTACGAAGCCCATCTGGCTTGTCTGCGGTTCAACTTTTTTGCACTCATAAAGTACTCGAGGTTCTTGTGATCAGTCCATATTTTGAACTGTTCTCATGCTCCTTCCAAATAATGATGCCATGTTTCCAGACAACACATAATGCCTAGCATTTCTTTGTCATGGACATCATAGTTGCGCTCAGTGTCATTGAGTGACTTCGATAGATAGGCCACAGGCCTCCATTTATCATCTTTGCAGAGCATAGATAAGACACCACCTGTAGCGTAATCCGATGCATCTGACTCCACCCGGAACTTCCTATCTGAATCCGGGGCAACTAGTAAGGGTTGGAAAGCCTTTTCTTGGACCTCTGTCCATTCCCATGTTTTTTCTTTTCTGACCAGATCATGTAGTGGCCGTCCGATTTTAGCAAAGTCCTGTACAAAGTGCCTATAGTAATTGGCTAGGCCTAGGAACCTTTGTACATCCTTGACACAAGAAGGGGTGGGCCAGCTAATAATAGCTTCCACCTTCTTTGCATCCATTTGAATTCCTTTGGGTCCAAGGACTACTCCTAGGAATTTGACTTCTTCTACACACCACACACATTTTTCTGGTTTCACATACAGATCATTTTCTTCCAATTGTTGCAAGACTTGTTGTACAATTGCGTCATGCTCTTCTTTTGTTTTAGTAAAGATGAGTATGTCATCAATGTACACGATGACTTTTCCTGCATTGACCATATTGCGGAAAATATCATTCATCATTGCTTGGAAGGTGGCTGGTGAATTGGTCAGCCCGAAGAACATTACTACCGGTTCGAAAGAACCTTCAGGGGTAGTGAATGTGGCTTTCCATTCATCACCTTCCTTGATCCATACATTATTATATCCCCACCTAAGATCTAGCTTGGTGAAGTATTTTGCACTTCCTGCTCGATCTATGAGCTCCGATATTAGTGGTAGTGGGTAGTTATTTTTGACTGTCCACTCGTTCAGGTATTGGTAGTCCTGAACCATCCGCTTTTTGCCATCTTTTTTGCTTACAAAGAAGACTGGTGATGTTTGTGGTGATTTAGAGGGTTGAATATACCCTTTTGCCAACTGATCATCCACAAAGTTCCATACCCCAATTGATTTCAGGGTTGTGTTTTTGTAACCATGTAGATCCAATGATTACGTTGGTCTTTCCCAGCTCACATATCTCAAAGGTGGCTCGCTCCTTGTGCCCTTGATAGGATAAGAGGAGATCTACCTCATGGGTGATCATTCCTCCTTCATTGTTTGTTCCGTCCACATTCCGAACTTGAATGGGACGTTCCAAGGGTATCAATTTGAAGCCCATCCTTTTTGCATATGCAGCATGCATGAATAACCCTGTTGCCCCTGAGTCGAGCAATGCGGTTTGTTGGGTTTGTTCATGTGTGTCCAACCTTTCCAACCCGATCTCCATCAAGATCTCGTCCTTTCGTCCTAATGACCTAACTAAAAACTCCTTTTCTCCTTTTTTCAACATCCTTTTTGGACAAGCAGTTTCAGCGTTAGGCGCTATATCATGCTGCTTTCCTTTTAAGTCCTTTTTTTGTCCCTTTGTAGATACTTGTACTACTGTATTTGGTAACGAGGAATCAAGCACAGGTTTAGCCACCCTGCCGCACTCCTTGGGAGTGACACTTTCAGCGCTGTGCACTATATCAAGGTGTTTCACCTGGGAGGTTGCCTCTTGCGTGAATGTCTCAGAAGTCCTTGAGACTCCCAAGATCATCCTTGCATCAACCCGGTCAGTGCTAGGCGCTATATCAAGGGGCTGTGCACTATCTAATCTATCTAGTACAGCATATCTATTTCGAGAGTTTAGTACGGGACCTACTGACTCTCTTCCTCTTTTAAATTTTCTTCTCCTTTCTTGAAGCACTCCTTCATTTCGTCAAACGTCATGGTGCAAATATCAAGTCCTGATCTGCAGTTTCTGGAAATGTGTCCGATCTTGCTGCATTTGTAACATCTGAGAGGCGGTCTTTGATTCTGATCGATGTCCATTGCATTAGGGTCTGGCCGATTTGCCGTACTACTTGAACTCGCAGAGGCTCCAGCTCCCAATTGTCCCTGGTTCGCTGATCCTGATCCGAATCTCCATTGGGGTTTGGGCTGGCCAGGGGCTACCAGCTTCGCTGTATCTGGGCCTTTGGATGCTCCTTCACTCCTATTGGCAGAGTTACTGGTCTGTGAGGAGTAATACTTTTCCTCGGCTTTCACCTGTCTCCACTGGCGATCCAATCTCACTGCTTTCTGATACCATCCTTCAATGGTTTCAGGTACTTTGTCGGCCTCAATTATTCTTTTTCGGAGTCCAGTATTCAAACTGCATTTGAACTCTTCGATAAGAGCTCTTCCCAGGTACCCAGTGCCTCGGGATACCTTTTTAAACTTTTGCACGTGCTCCTCACACGTACTGGACCCTTGTGTCATGGTCCTCATCTCCAAGATTTTTGATGACTGCTCATCAGTGTCACCAAAGTCCCTTCTGATCTGCCTGAATAATTGTTCCGCCATTTGCGGAATTCCTTCTTTGTCATTGGCCATCTGCTCCAACAGATTGTCCTTCCAATCTGCGGCAAAGCCTTCCGTCATGTACGAGATGATCAATAAGATCCGTTCTTCCTCATCAGATTCCGGCATCTTTAATTGAATGTACAATCTGCATGCATTGATGAAATTTGTCACTTTGGACATCTTTCCTGAGAAAACCGGTGGTTTGGCTACATCTATTCTAGATGCTCTGCCGTTTCCAGTTCCGGGAATATTGAATACCGTCCCTGGCGGTATGTTAACGATATTGGCAGGGGGAGGAGGGTGTTCTGCTGCAGCCGCGGCAGCCTGTGCAGTGTTTGCTTGCAGCTGTGTTAGCTGATTTTGGAGGGCTTGAATGGTCACAGCTTGTGTGTTGAGGAGGTTCAGCAATTCTGCTGAGGTCATTTCTTGGGGCACCGCCATACTGTGATAGTTTGGCGGTGGTGATGTGGGTGATGGTGTGAGCGGGGGTGGTGGTGATGAAAACGGTGGTGCGGATTCTCCAATGAAATCAGCATCGGAGTTGAATAGTAGGTTTGGGTTTAATGTGGCTGGATTAGGTACTAGGATGGGAAACAGTGCTGCTTCCCACTGATGTGGTTCCTCTGTGATAGAGTTTGTAGAGTGTGATGATGATGATGATGTAGATTCTCCTTCAGAGGAGCTAAAACCCACGTCAATTGGATCAAGATCACCTGTGACGGCGTCCCAAAAAGTATCGTTATTGTTTGTATCTCCTATCTTGTATGTAAAGGTGAGGGAGGTCTTGGCCTGTCACCTGCTTGGGAACATAGATATGGAAACGTGCACTCAGGGTCTACAACCACCCCTGCAGTGCTACAATATACTTTACTGGCTACTGGTTTTATTTATAGATGAAGATTCTAACTAATCAGGGTTCGAACGGTTGTCCTGATGCCGCTACACCGTACGTGTGCGGGCCTTTCTCAGAGACACGTGGGCAAATGCCGGCTATCTCCAAGGGGTACAGAAAGAGGGTAAATACGTAAACTAAAGCTATAGCCTTCAAGGGCCTAGGCCAGGGCAATTTATTGCACTAGGGGGCTGGCGAGGCTGGTCCCTAGATATGTATCACGTATCGTGTGATAAGTCCGGCACTGGTCTCCTGTGCACAGGTAACCCTATCAACCAGGTTAGGTCCTTTGGTTTGCGTCGACCAGGAACGTAGTGCAAAGCTAGTTTAGGGCTGCAATGCAGAGCCACAGGTGCGCAGTTTTGAATGGTGTCTGGCAACCGGTACCGCAATTTTATAGTTGGCATACAACTGTATTATTCCCCCAGTTCTCGTCCACTTAACCCTGTGGTCCGGGTATAACAAGCGTTGGGGCTGCTAGAGAGGATAGTCAAGTTCTACTATCAGGAACCCCCCAGCATGACGCCTAGGAGCCCCAACAGAGAACTGAGGAGAGGAGGGGAGAGAAGGGATGAAACCCGAGAGAACTCAACTGAGGACTCTGGGTACTGAATTGCACTCTTTATATACTACGACAGGTGGTCTGTGCACTACCCTAAGCCCTACTCTAAATATAGTATGGTATGAGTAAGATGACTGTGCATGTAGTAATGGTAAGGAGTCATCAGTGCCGGGCTCTGGTATCTTATCTACGGCTTTATCTAAGCGCCAAGCGATAGGTGCCTGCTTAGTCAGCATACATTTATATAATATGAAGGAAAATAAATAATAAAATGAAAATGACTTAGTGAAAAAGCCAAAGCTTTTCAGTTGGTCATGACACTTAGAACTTGCTAGGACGATCTTACAGGACCAAAGGAAGATTAAGACGATGCAAGAAGCCTATGATAAGACTGAGGATCACCATAATGCTTGGGACATGACAGGGCAAGGAAACAGGAGAACCAATGATGGATCTGGAACACGTTTCAATCGAAACAACAATTGATCCGGAACAATCAGAGCTATAAATACCATGACTCCTAGCCGATTGACAGATGACCAAAAAGAGGAATACCAAAAGACCGGCAAGTGTTTCAGATGTGGAACACAGGGACACATCTCCAGGAACTGCCCGAAACGCAATGACATGCCTTCATCCAGGTCTTCTTATCAGAATAAGGCTGTTCGCTCTGTCACTGAGGAACAACAGAAGGAAGAGGACGAACCAGCAAAGAAAATTAGAGCCATCTTCTCAGCAATGACTACCAAAGAGAAGAACGCCCTCTTAAACAAATTCGAAAATGAGGGTTTTTAGTTAGGAAGTGTCACTCAGTGGTTGGCCCTTCCTTATTATCGAGATCTGAACAGTTAGTGCTTGATTCTGTAATAGTATTATCCAACAATGACAAGCGCATTTTGTTAACTATCAAATCGACCGACTTACTGCTGGAACATGTGCCCTAATCAATTGTGGAGCAGAGGGAAACTTCGTAGACGAGGGAGCAGTGAAGGAGCTCAGGAAAGAACGACTTAAGAAACCAATTAAAGTCAGAAACGCAGACGGAACAGTAAATGTGAAAGGAATGATCACACATCGGACCAAGATATGCTACATGATCGAGGGACAGCAATTTATCAACTGATTCTGGATCACTAAGCTAGGCGATCAACGAATGATTTTAGGAATACCCTGGTTAGAAGAAAATAACCCGATCATCAACTGGCGAGAGAAATCTCTGAAAATTGGAGATCTGGACACATTGACAAAAGCCATCTGGCAGCTAGCCCTCGACTCCCAGCAATGGGGCGAAGATGACTATTGGATTAGAGTTAAAACATCGGCATCACAGGAACTAGAACACAGGCTAGAGAAAGACGAACCATCTACCACTCTACCAACAGAATATGAGCAATGGTGCACCATCTTTGACAAAAAGGCATCAGAATGTTTCCCATCCAGTCAACCATGGGATCATGCAATCAACACAAAAGAAGGCTTTGTCCCAAAGACTAGTAAACTCTATCCTCTATCCATCAAAGAACAGGGGTTGTTAGACGAATGGATTGATGAACAACTCAAGAAAGGATACATTAAACCATCTACATCACCGCAGGCATCATCGTTCTTCTTTGTAGCAAAGAAAGAAAGTGGAGCACTCCGATCCTGTCAGGATTATCGATACCTCAACAAATGGACCATCAAAAACACATATCCCCTTCCCTTAGTTTCCGATCTCATGACTAAACTACGAGGCCGAGGCGCCAAGTATTTCACCAAACTAGACCTCTGATGGGGATACAACAATGTTTGCATCAAAAAGGGAGACGAATGGAAAGCAGCCTTTATTACCAATTGAGGGCTCTATGAACCAACAGTAATGTTCTTTGGATTATGCAACTCGCTGTCAACCTTTCAAACTATGATGAACAAGTACTTTAGGGACATGATCAATGAAGGATGGCTGATCATCTACATGGATGACATGTTGATTTGTGCAGAAACACTGGAGCAACTGGAAGAGCGGACAAAACAAATTTTACAATGGTTACAAGACAACAATCTGTTCCTGAAATTAGAAAAGTGCAAATTTGCCACACAGGAAGTCGAGTTCTTGGGAATGATCATCACCCCTGGACGAATTCAGATGGATCCAATAAAATTAGCAGGAATTGCCGATTGGCCAGTCCCTACCACAGTCAAACAAGTCTGATCATTCCTCAGATTTGGGAATTTCTATCGACGCTTCATTGGAAATTTTGCTGCCATTGCTAAACTGCTTACTGACCTCACTAAGAAAACTGAACCATTTGACTGGACCACTGAACGGAACAGTGCCTTTGAGATTCTAAAGAAACGATTTGCATCCATGCCAGTGTTATTAATGCCAGATCCAACCCGACCCTTTATCCTTCAAACTGACACATCAAATAAGGCGATAGGAGCAGTGCTGAAACAAGCTGATGAAACAGGGTCCTTACACCCTTGCAGATTTATTTCACATGCATTAACACAAACGGAGCAAAACTACCAGATCTATGACTGAGAACTTTTGGCGATCATCAAGGGATTAGCGACTTGGCGACACCTGTTACATGGATTGCCCCACACCACCATAGTTCATTGCGATCATAAGAACCTGTCCTACTATTGAACTGCCCAATGCTTGACACCTAGACAAGCTAGATGGTCATCCCTATTATCAGAATTTGACCTACGCATTGAGCACGTCCCTGGCACAAAAATGTTTGAAGCAGATGCCCTATCTCAATGCCCTGATCATATGGGAAATAATGAACTACAGGAAGATGTCATAGTCTTACCAGAAGATCGTTTTATTTGTCTTATTGCAGAAGATCTAGTCATGGAGATTCAGAAGGCAATGTCAAAAGACGATTTTGGATGTATTCTAATTGAAGTTATCACCACGCATTGCGCCCCACCAATCAAATTGAACATACAGGATTGGTCTTATACAAATGGCTAGGGCTCCCGAAGTTCGGTTCTGAACTTTGGCTCGAACCAGAACCAGCCGAACCGAACCAAAAGTTCGGTTCAGGTTCAGGTTCAGTTCTACCACATCCTGCAAACATCGGTTCGGGTTCTGGTAATGCCCAAACCAATGCTGAACCGCTGAACCGACCAGAGGGTGGGAGTAGGCAGTGGGGAGGGAAGGGGTACATCCCTTCTGGTGCACTGGTGCGAGAAAAAAATCCCACGCACCAAAACGGTCTTGCTCGCCCACCCACCATCATTGTCTCATCATGTCAGCTTTGAATACAGATGGCACATTGAAGGATGCATCCGAAATAGAGTTTTACAACTCTGAAGGAGATGAGCATCCGATTGGCTCAATGATAGCAGCTGGGGTATCAAAGAGTGAGTGGTAATCTAATATTTCACATCTTTTGCCTTATCAACAGAAATCGAACAAACTACGACGCTCCAAACCATCCCCGGAGGCTCTGGTATACGCAGTAGTAACCGGAATCACAAGCAAACCTCGAAAATAGTGAATGAAGATAATGCTGAGCTCAAACAAGCATCGTTGGTGATCAAGCGAAAGCGTGCAGAAACGATCACACCGGCTGGACGTGCTACCGCCCTGCGCAGGCCCCTGAAGCGTCATGGAAGCATCCGCCATGCAGGCACATCATCAAACGAGCCCAATAGTAGCACAGAAGGTATGTGTTTCGTCAAAATTGCATTTATTACATTTAATCATACATACTATAGATTATACACCTGTTTCACAGTCAGCAGATCAAGAATCTGAGGCACAGGAGGAGTATGATGCAATACAAGAGGAGAAGAAACATGAGAACAGGGTGTGTTTCATTTTTTTTTTTTTTTTGCACCAAAGTTGAGCTGTACATACCAATACAACCCTCGTTTATGCTACCCTCCACTTGGTACACCCATTTCCCCACTCCCTGATACTTGTTTCAACCTCTGGTACTCACTTTCCATGTTCTTGCACCTGTTGTTTACTCAATGCCACTTCCAACTAATTTGTTTGACTCTATATACCTGTCTGATACATCTTTACTTAATATCCATGCCTATAGATTCGAAAGCATGCCCGCCATGGTCATGATCAACGCACTGAGGATGTACGAGGAATATTTACAAAAGAAACAGCTCGTTTGATGCCCAGTGGGATTGCTGTTGATGGGTATTGGTGTGAAGTCTGTCGGTGAGTTTGTTATTTTAGTATATGACTTATTGTTTATTAGTCAATTATTACCTAGACATCTTAAGATTACTGTGGAAAAATGTTGGTTTACAGGGGGAATATCCTCCCTTAGGAAGCATATTGCTTGAAATTGGAGTAACCATGGAAATCAGTACCTTGGAAAATGCAAGGAGGCTGGTATTTCTCCCAATCATTTTGCCATCCCACCTGGGATTGATCTTGAAACTGGTGAAGTGTCAAGTTCTAATCAGAAAAATCAGAAAAGGTTAGATCACTTTTTTGCCAAGCCTACAGTGTCCAAGTGGTCCAAGGAAGGGCTTCTTGCCCACATTGTTGAGTTTGTTGTTTCTGAGGACCAGGTTAGTCATTTCATTTCTATCATGGATCTTCACTGAGTCATAATAGCCATTTTCAGTTATAGACAAGAAGTCTTTCAGAAATTTACTTAGGTATCAACATCCACAAATTACTGATTCTGACATTCCCCACTCTACCAAGCTCAGAGATGAAATCTTATCCCTTGCCAGTGAGACAAAGCTCAATCTTAGAGATGCCCTTCAAAAAGTCCCAGGGCAGGTCTCACTTACCTTTGATGCATGGACATCAAAGTCTTTTGACCCTTATTTGGTTGTTACTGCCCACTATATTACTGCTCTCCCTGACAAATCAAATGAGTGGGAGCTAAGGGCCAGGATCTTAGCATTTACTGCTATTGAGGGTGATCATGGGGGAGCAAATGTAGCAAGCATTTTATTGAAGATAATTGAGGATTATGGGCTTTCTAGCAAGGTGGGGTGGATCACATCAGACAATGCAAGCAGCAATGATAAAGCCATGAAAATTCTCCAAAAAACCCTCAATACTGGGCAGCACCCCTGGCTTGCACAACAGAGGAGAATTAGGTATGTAATATCTTCATTCAATTTGTTTCATGTCAGATACTGAACATATTTAAGGTGTATGGAACATACACTTCATCTGGGTGCAAAAGCATTTTTGTCAGACATCTGCCCAACTCCATTTACAAAATCCAGAAGAGGTAATGATGTTGAAGAAGATGAAGATTTAGCAGAGCCAGGGGAAGATGTTGAAGACTGGATTTACACAGCGGAGGAGGAGGAGGTGGATGATGTTGAAGAGTTTGAGCCTGGAGACCTTCTTGGGAAAGTGCTTGCCCTCATTACTCAGGTATTGTTCTGATTTTACACCCACTCACATTTCCACTTTTTACCTTGATATTAGATAAGGCTATCTCCTCAAGCAAAGGCATACTTTTCCACTGTGTGCAAGGAAGAGGGTTTGAAACCACTTGAACTGATCAAGTGGATTCGAACACGGTGGGGATCCATGTATGATTTAATTGAACGCATGGTACAGAACAAGATAGTAAGTCTACCCTTGCCTTTCTGTTTTTACTTAAGCTTACTTGAAATTGAATAGGCAGTGAATAAGTTTTGTCTTTTAGCTGATATCAGCTCCAAGGTACCCAAGCTAAAAGGTGGAAAGAGATATTCAGATTATGCTGTCAGAGAAGAGGAGTGGGCAATGTTGGAACTGATTAAAGAAGTTCTCAAGGTAATATTTATTTAATGGTATTGAATAACTCTGATGTATGTGTAGGAACCAAGAGATGCACAGTCATCCTTTTCTTCAGAAAGGCAACCAACAGTTTGGAAGGCCCTACCCACTCTTGAGGCCCTCCAAGATAGATGGGAGACTTTTTCCTCCATGGGCAAGTTTTCCAGACTCAAGATATCCATTGAGAAAGGAATTGAGAAGATGAAAAAGTACTACAGGCTACTTGACCAAAATAATGTAGCTTTTATTTGCCTTGGTCAGTTTATATTTCTACAATGATTCCAATTTACTCTAATATATGTAACAATCTCTCCAGCTTTGGATCCTAACTTCAAGCTTGAATATGTGAAGGAGGCATGGGATGATCAGTACTTTGCTGAAGGTAAAGCTGCTTTGGAAAGAGAGGTGTGTTTCCCAAATCATGATTGCCATGTTTAACTGGTATCAGTTTGATTACTATGCTGCTAAATTGGTTGCAAAAGCTCCTGCTGCTGAGTCCAGTGCTCTTGAACCAGGTAAGCATGATCTTCCAACTCAGCCAATCCTGATATATTCCATACAGCCTTTCTCACACAAAGTGGAGGTTATGGGGCTTCCATGATGTATAAAAAAATCAGGTATTGTTTGGAAAGAGAACAGAGTGAAAGGGCAGCACACCAGGAGCTAAGAAAATACCTGGAAAGTAATCTGGAGCAAACCAATGACCAGATTAAGTGGTGGGGTGTAAGTTCATACTCTAAGCAATGTGACATAATGATATCAGCTAATCCTAATCTTCATTAGTATCACTCTCAAGAATACCCTGTTTTGTCTGCCATGGCTTGTGATTATCTTGCCATTCAGGGGTCTTCAACTGCATCAGAACGATCATTTTCTAAAGCAGGCCTGACAGTGACCCACATAAGAAATAGCTTGTCTGCTGAAAGTATCCAGGCATTGCAACTTTTGAAGAATGCATATTCAACAGGTGATCTTGATACTAATGTAGAGGCCAAGAAATGGGAACCAAAGGACTGGGCACCCAGCAAGGTGGATTAGTAAATAAAATATTTGCTTGCCATATACTTTCTGTTCTTTAATTTGCTCTAATCTTATAATATGTTCATAGTTCAGTTAGTTTTGAATGCCTTGCTACAATGTCACTACCTGGGTGCTGCTCCATGATTAGTTTCCTTTCCCAGCCACACTCATTTTTGCCTTTGTTCTCAAGTACTTTCTGCCTCACTGCTCTATATGCTTTTATACTGAATCCCAAGGTGCAGGATGATTGTAGGAGATGGAGATATATTCCAATCTTTAATTACACTTGATATTTCCTAAATTTGGATTTTTCCCATGGTTCAGTCAGTTCGGGCAAGCTCTAGGTGGTCCAGGTTCAGGTTCAGCAAAAGATAGCCCCAAACCGAACTAAACTGAACTTTGGGAGCCCTAGGTGGTTGGCTGAGGGCAAGGGCAAGTAGACATGAGGACCCATGCAAGTTCTCACAGTGAGTAATGTTGTTGGCATAGTAGTAAATTTGTAACAAGTGAAGAAAAAGCATGCCTAGGGTTCATGGGGTTGTGAGAGGGTGGATATCATTGGGTTTTTCCTGTGAGTTCAGTATGGTATCAATTCATCATGGGATATAACTTTGCTAGATGGTGTGACAACCATCAAAGTGCATGGATATTTTGCACAGCTGGTGCCATGAGGATACTGAGTTATTAAAATACCTATAGCATTGAGAGAAAACTTCAGATTGCCAGAAATGGTTATGGTTCTCTATCAGAGCAGACTTCTTTCCCAATATCACAGTTGTGACAGTGTAACATTTCTTGTTATCCTTTTGATACTTGCACTTTATTGATTGATTATATACACATAGGTCTGGATCTCATTGGTACACTGTAGTAGTTATAAAGGGAGATCCCCCATGACAATATATTTCCATGCTTACTTTACAAGGATGAGACTACATGTAGCAAGGTTTGATCTGTTGCTGATGTAGTGTCACATATGCCACTGCTACCCACTACTGCACCACTACCACACCATCAATGTCTGCCTTACTGCTCCCTATGCATTTATGCTAAATTGAAGAAGTGCAGGACTGTTGTTTAAGAATGCAGATGTGTTCCAATATGCAATTACACCTCATATTTACTAAATATATAGTTTTCCCACGGTTCAGTCGGTTCGAACCGAACTGAACTCAAACTGAACTCGAACTTATCGGTTCAGGTTCGGTTCAGGCAAGCTCTAGATGGCCCAGGTTCAGGTTCGGCCAAAAATTGCCCTGAACCGAACTGAACCGAACTTTGGGAGCCCTACTTGAAACGGCATTGTTCACTATCTCGGCAAAACCTATATCCCTGACCAAGACAGATTACGAACCAAATTGATTAAAGAAACACATGAAGCATGATCATCAGGTCATCCTGGACAATTAAAGACCCTTGAACTCCTTAAATGTGACTACTGGTGGCCCAGAATGTTCAAACATGTCAGGGAATGGATAGAAGGATGCACCCTCTGTCAACAGATGAAGATTAACACACATCCAAATGTACCTGCCCTTCTCCCAATTCAGTTGAAAGCCACTCGCCCTTTTCAACAAGTAACCCTTGATTTCATCACCGATTTACCCCTTTCTGATGGCTTTGACTCAATCCTGGTCATGGTGGACCATGGTCTTACAAAGGGGGTAATTTTCACACCTTGCAAGAAGACAATTGATGCTCTAGGCACAGCAGAACTTTACATCTCTGAAATTTCCAAACGGTTTGGCCTACCTGATGTTTTAATCTTGGATCGAGGACCACAGTTCTCCACAAAAGTATTTCAGGAAATACAAAGAGCATTAGGAATTGACCATAGAATGAGCACAGCCTATCATCCCCAAACCGACGGAGAAACAGAACGAGTCAACCAGGAACTAGAAGTCTACCTCTGAATGTTCTGCTCCAATGAACCGCATCTATGGAAACTGCTTCTCCTGATAGCCGAATTTGCCCACAATAACCGACATCATGACATGATCAAAACTTCCCCATTCAAACTAATGTATGGACGGACCCTGTTGTGCTTCCCACAGCTACAACATGAATGACTACACCAGCAGCAGAAGAACGCCTTCAGTTCCTAAGGAAGGCCAGAGAAGAAGCGCTAGCAGCACATGAACTAGCAAGACAACTAGTGGCAAGATGACGCCAGGATAAAGCAATGCGATTTGAAAAAGGCACCAAAGTATGGCTTGAGAACAGAAATCTTCACATACCATATCAGTCCAGAAAGCTGGCACCAAAAAGAGAAGGACCCTTTGAAATTGAACAAGTGATGGGACCAGTAACATACAAATTGAAACTCCTGAAACAATGGCGCATTCACCCTGTGTTTCATACGTCACTCCTTACCCCATATAAGGAAACGACTGCGCATGGCCCGAATTATGTGAAACCACCCCCTGATCTCGTAAATGGACAAGAAGAGTTTGAAGTAGAGGCAATTCTAGCCCATAGGAAGCGAGGCGCAGGCTACCATTATCTAGTTAAATGGAAAGGCTACGGATCGAATGATAACTCTTGGGAACCCGCTTGCAATCTTGCAAATGCCGCTGATATTCTGGCAGAATATCAACAATGTCAACACCTCTGAATCATGACTCGATATAGAAACCACCATGTCTTGAAACAAAACTATCATTACAAAAAATGAAATTGTTCAATACTCTCTCGATACACTATAGCTCTTAAAGAAAAGACCGTCTATACTCGCATACAATATTTTCCCATCTGACACGCCCCCAAAGCACCGAACCTGTCTGAAAAACCCACCCAAATGATGGCACTGATCACACAATATTACCGCATTCCCTGACTCAACAACCACCATCAGAGGAACCCTTCAGGAACAACAGAGCTCCCCTGCAATGTTGTCAGGAGCTATCTTCCCAAATACCATGATTTATGATTCACAGAAACTGATTTACCTAACTATAATGAAGATCCACCAGTCTACCAACTTCTAGCCATCAGGAACAGTGACATTTATGAAAGCGCTCATGGAAGACTGCTATGTCCAGAAGAGTATAAACGAATTGATGAAATCACTATACAGGCATGGGAGTGTAGCGCACAAATTTGGTTACTTGGACAAAGAATCAGAATCCCAGGAAGACCTCGTATCCTTATAGAAGACATCCTCGACGACCTTCAGTATTTGTTTGACGAACAAAGAGAATTAATAGCGGATATTGTCAGAAGAATCTGGAGATTTTTAGTTACCCCTACCATGGTACCAGGAATTCAGCATCTGAATTTGTTAACCAGGTTCATCTTGGAAGAACGAGAACTCCTTACTGACCCTGCAATCGAAGATCCACTAGATATAGAAAGTTCAGATTCGGACATGGAAATCAGTGATCTGGAATATGTATAAATTCTTCAAGTATCACCACCTAATGCCAAACTCACATCGTAACAAGAAACCATGTTCACCTTCTTTGCTCTTGTCACATACTTCACCACTCTGGTCCTTCTCTCCTGTGCTCACTGGCGCATCGATGAGACCATTGCCGCCCTTTCGCCCTTCATCGCCGTCCCAGACCTCCCACTTGAGGTCTTCATAGAAAACACCATGGTCATCCATTTCGAGGATGATGACCTCCATATTCATCCAGCCAACCTCCTTCCCCAGATACACCCTGAAGACCATCACCTCCCACACTTTGCCCAGTTCGTCAAAAGGAACACCATGCTCACCATCGTCGCTGACGCTCTCGCTGCTGCCACATGTTCTATCACCAATCTCTCCTCCGCAACCAACAATCTCGCCACCCTCACCCTCACTATCAATCCCCACGAAATGACTTATGAAGAACGTGACTCCTTCCTCCAGAACACACAAAACTTGCATCGAGCTGCTGAAGCTCTCAAGTGGAAGGTGGAAACGTCAGCAAAAGAACTAGACAATGCTGTCAAATGGGCCGAGTCTAGGACGGATCATGGTTGGACAACTTCTGGCTGGTAGAAGTCAGTGACTTCTCACATACAAAGGGGGTAATGTTACAATTCTCTTTTCCCTTTGTTAACGGACTACATTTACTTGTTACAAACCCACAGTTACACTTGGATGTTATCTCCTTTCATAGCTACCTTCACCTTTCCTTCCCTAGATAGCTATGCTCTTTCCCCTTTAGTTTCCATTGTTCTCTCAATGTATATAAACCCCTCTCATGTACCGTAGTTCTTTAGTTCCAACTTAGTCGAATCTTATCCATAACTTGAACACTCTTTCGCTTGTCACCTCAACCGCTCTCCTCGCTCTCTCACTAGCCTTCGTCATCACCAGACTTAGCACCTAGAACCCTTGTCCAGTGGCTGGGAACAGACCAAGACTCTGTTTGTCACTGTAGACTTGAATGCTGAACAACGTTGTGGACATTGACCATAACAAAGACAAGACAATGGTTGGTTGGACCAACCACCTACATATTAGGAAGGAGATCGCAACCCTGGGTGGCAGTGCGTGCGGATCACATCAGCGCATCAGTACATCACCCCAATAAGGCAAGGGATCAGCAGCAATGCTCGACAGCTTGATATGGCAATAGCAACTCCCTGTTGGGGATCGTGGGAGGCCTGTGAGCAGTATGCCTCATGGAATAGGGCCCAGACGGAGACTGTGGGAGTGCCAGGCTGAGGGGAAGGTTCTAGGCCATGGGCGCATGTGGAACTGTCAAGGGCCCACAGCATCACTAAAGATAGATGAAGTCCAGAAGCAGTGCTCAAGGGTCTGGAAGCAGTGCTCAAGCAGTATGAGTCACTGAGGCTGTAGAGGTGCCAGTGGGAAGGGTCACAAGGGGTCTTAGTAGAATAGTATATAAGACCAGCTGTAGGTAGTCTTGGTTCCCCAAGACTTAAGATAGTTTATCTTACACTCATTGTATGGGCATTAGATTCTGTCTAATGTAGTCTCAATACCATTTCCTTCTCTCTGTTCTTATCCTCCTCCCTTCTCTGCAAGGCTTGTGGGTTTGTGTTGAGCGTGAGCTCGTAACACTCTGGCAAGGCTGACACAGCTGTAGATGTCACCAGGGCCCTCCAGGATGTCATTAACCAGCCCCTTGGGATTGTTGAGTAGCAGAGAGTGCCTTCATGGTTGGTTCCAAGAGTTGTAATGGTCTATTTGGCA
The DNA here is from genome assembly GCA_023014395.1 of Amanita rimosa. Taxonomy (NCBI): domain Eukaryota; kingdom Fungi; phylum Basidiomycota; class Agaricomycetes; order Agaricales; family Amanitaceae; genus Amanita; species Amanita rimosa. The sequence goes on from JAEBUO010000048.1 coordinate 203,839, forward strand.
CATGTTCAACTTGTTAAACAACATCACATGACTTTCAGCTGGACACATCATCCTCAGATAGCAGTTTTGTGTTCCCTCCTTGTCAGCAACAAAACTGTAGCAATGACATGTACTTTGAAAGGAATTTATATCTCAGCATAAACATGGCCAAATAGGTACAATGAAATGCCAAATTCAAGCTAAGAAGTAGGGCTTTCTTATCTGTATTTTATCTTATTTGTTTCTATTTTATAAGTCATCCTAGACACTGATTTTCCTCAGAATGCCAAACATTGCTACAGTCTTGCTGCCTACTGTATGGGAATTAGTACCATGTCCTAAGAACTGCAAACCTGTAAAGTGTAGATGGGTTTATGCAGTTAAAAGTGATGGTCAAAAACATGCTCAACTAGTTGCCAAAGGATTTTCACAAATACCTGGAGTTGATTATGATGATACATTCTCACCAGTTGCATGATTTGAAACTGTGAGACTCCTGATGGCTACAGCAGCGCTTGAAGATTGGGAAATCAAAGCGCTAGATGTAAAGACAGCATTCTTGTATGGTGATCTTGATGAAGACATCTACATGGAACAGCCAGAAGGATTTATCATCAAAGGACAAGAGCACAAACTCAAAAGAGCCTTGTATGGACTTAAACAAGCTTCATTAGCTTGGAATAAAAAAGCAAACAAAAGTCTAAATCAATTAGGCTTTGGACAATGTCTTTTAGACACTAGAGTCTACGTTTGCTACAAACAAAAATCAATCATAGTAGCAATACTATATGTTGATGATGTGTTGTTCATGGGCAATAATAAGAAATTACTCATGGAATTAACACACAGATTTATGAAAAAATGGGAATGTAGAGATTTAGGACCCATTACTGAATATTTTGGGATGAAAATAGTCTGAGATAGGAAGAGAAAATTGATTACTCTTGATCAAATTAACTATGCAAAGAAAATAGTAGATTTGGTCAAGAAGATTCAAAACCTGTATGCACACCATTACCAGCAGGATACATACCTGCTACAAATACAGGTCAAGCAACTTCTCAGGAGAGGAGTTACTATCAATCAATTATAGGGTCACTATTATATCTTACTCTTGGCACAAGATATGATATTACTCAGGTAGTAATCATGATGTCACAATTCATGGTTAATCCTTCTAAAGAGCATATTGCTAAAGCATTATAATCAAATATGTGAATTCATCAGTTAATGGAAGAATCACATATAATGGTTTTAATAAAGAAGGATTAAATGCTTATGCTGATGCTGATTGGGCTGGAGACCAAATCACAAGAAAATCAGTAACAGGCAATCTTGTTCTATTGGCAGGAGCTCCAATTAGTTGGATTTCTAGAAAACAAAAAACTATTGCTCTATCATCCACAGAAGCAGAATACATGAGTCTGTCAGATTGTTCTAGACAAATCATGTGGATCAAATCTCTGTTTAAAGAGCTTGGTTTTTCTACTGGAGCCATTGATCTAAAAGTAGATAATGGAGGATCAATATTCCTAGCAAGGAATCCTGCCCAAGAACATAGAACAAAACATATTGATATACAATATCATTATGTTAGAGGATGTGTTGAGAACAAAGATGTTAACATTCAATATGTTCCCATGAATGATCAGTTAGCTGATATCTTAACAAAAAATTTAACTTGGCAAAAGTTCAAAGAGTTAAGAAATAAAATTGGCATTAAGATCCTCAATGAGGGGGAGTGTTGAAATGATCTGAAAAGATTGTGATAACATTTCGGATCACTCTGATCTTAACTGATCTTATCTTATCTGTCCCAGAATAGTCCATTCCCCTTATATGCATTTTGGAACCCTAGCTTACATACACATTATTCTACCAATGGAGTAACTACAAGGCTATGTACACACAGCTATTGCTGTGTAAGAGCTATACAAATGCAGTGCGATTGCTGTATCTTGCACAGCAGATGACTGAGCATTGCTGCACATGGCCGTGGATGAGGTCATTCTGTACCTTATCCCTTCTAATATGTTCTATATGATATCATAAAGTTCTATATGACTTCATTATCTACTGATGGTTATCTCAATGATGTCATTATGACTTCATTATGTACCTGATGATATCATATCGTGCCTTATGATGTCATCTCTATCAATAGATGTTCTAGACCATGAATATAATAACAGTTAAATATGAAACACATTAATTATTCACTATTAATTCATTATCTTGCTCATATCTAATCCGTTAATCGTTATCTAATCTCCAATCAACAATTATCTAATACTATGATATGATATGATATGATATGATATGATAAGATAAGAGGTGAAACAGATGAGTATTAAGTGAATACATTTACTATGTATCTTTTAACAGAGCAGACTGAGAAGCTCTTACAACAAGAACATACTATTGCTCAGCATACTGAGGCTGGCATGATCCACAAGAGTGATCAATTACCAATGCTGCAGCTGACTCAACATCTCAAGATGACAAAAGTCCCAACTCAATGGGCCATTACACTGGACTCCATTGCCATCAACTATGGGGCAACATACATATGTGATGCAATCACCCAGTATGTTGTAGGGCTGATCTCACACATGCCCAAGTGGAATGGTGCTCACACTATGTAGTTCTTCCTTTCTTGATGCTACCCATTTATCACTGCATCAAATACCATGATCAGAATTCAACTGTCATCGACGCGATCCATGTACAGCCTTTGCAGAAAGACAAGCAAGGCCGTGCAGTTCCAGCATGCTTTGATATGGTGCTAATTAGCATTGGCCCTGTTACAGTCGATGTCCACAACGTTGTTCAGCGTCCAAGTCTACAGTGACAACAGAGTCTTGGTCTGTTCCCAGCCACTGGACAAGGGTTCTAGGCACTAAGTCTAACGATGACGAAGGCTTAGTGAGAGAGCGAGGAGAGCAGTTGAGGCGATGAGCAAAAGAGTGTTCAAGTTATGGATAAGATTCGACTAAGTTGGAACTAAAGAACTATGGTACATGGGAGGGGTTTATATATGTTAAGAGAACAATAGAAACTAAAGGGGAAAGAGCATAGCTATCTAGGAAAGGAAAGGTGAAGGTAGCTATAGAAGGAGATAATGTCCAGGCGTGACTATGGGTTTGTAACAAGTAAATGTAGTCCATCAACAAGAGGAGGAAAGAATTGTAACATTACCCCCTTTGTATGCAAGAAGTCACCAACTTCTACCAGCCAGAGGTTGTCCAACCATGATCTGTCCTAGACTCAGCCCATTTGACAGCATTGTCCAGTTCTTTTGTCAATGTCTCCACCTTCCACTTGAGAGCTTCAGCAGCTCTATGTAAATTTTGTGCATTCCGTAGGAAGGAATCGTGTTCCTCATAGGTCATCTCGTGTGGGTCAATGGTGAGGATGAGGGCAGCGAGATTATTGGTAGCAGAGGATAGGTTGGTGATAGAGCAAGTGGCGGCAGTGAGGGCGTCAGCGATGATGGTGAGCATGGTGTTTCATTTGACAAATTGGGCAAAGTGGGGAAGATGGTGTTCGTCAGGGTATACCTGGGGAAGCAAGTCGGCTGGGTGGATGTGCAAGTCATCATCCTCGAAGTGGACGACAGTGGTATTTTCAATGAGGACCTTGAGCGGGAGGTCTGGGATGGCGAGGGAGGGTGAGAGGGCAGCGACAGTTTTGTTGATGCAAGTGGAATGATTCATTGGAGTCAATTTGACTGTTCTTTTATAGATCATCCTCATCGAAATCTGGATCTAGGTCCTCATCATTCATTTCTATTTGATTCAGTATGTCCGGATTCATGAGAAGCTCATGGTCTTCCCTGATGAACATTTGCAAGGCCATGAATTGATAGGTACTGAGGTCGGTGATTGGTTTGGAGAGGAATCTCCTGATCTGCCTGACAACATTGAGTACTAGGTCTTTCCATTCGTCTAGCAAGTAGCAAAGATCGTCGGTATAATCGTCCATAGATAGGATTGGTCTGCCTGGGAGCGTGATTCCTTGATTGGATAACCAGACCTGTGCACTGAGGTCTTGTATTTTTTTAGAGAGTTTGTCAAGTTTTTCGTATTCTTCTGGGCATAAGAGCCTGCCATGGCTAGTGTCATAAATGTCAGTTTTCTTTATTGCAAGATTCTGATAAACTGGTGGGTCTGTAATGTAAGGTGGTAGGTTGTTGATTGAGAATTGTAATTGATAGAATCCAGGGAGGTATTGTTGTACTGCTTGGCAGGGGATCTCTGTTGTTCCTGATGGATTCTTCTGATGATTGCGGTTAAGTCGAGGAATGTGGTGATATCGTGTGACCAATGCCACAGTTCGAGTGGGTTTTTCTGATAGATTTGGTGCTTTAGGGGCATGTTGGATGGGAAGGTATTGTATGTGGGTATAGACGGTCTTTTCCTTAAGAGCTATAGTGTATTGAGAGAGTGTCAAACAATTTCATTTTGTAAAATGATAGTTTTGTTTCAAGACATGGCGGTTTCTGTATCAAGTCATGGTTCAGAGGTGTCGATGTTGTTGATATTCTGATAGGATGTTGGTGGCGTTTGTAAGATTGTGAGCGGGTTCCCAAGAGTTATCATTTGATCCGTAGCCTTTCCATTTAACTAGGTAATGGTAGCCTGCACCTTGTTTCCTATGGGCTAGAATTGCTTCTACCTCGAATTCCTCTTGTCCATTTATGAGATCAGGGGGTGGTTTCACATAGTTCAGGCCATGCGCAGTCATTTCCTCATATGGGGTAAGAAGTGACATATGAAACACAGGGTGAATGCACCATTGCTTTGGGAGTTTTAATTTGTATGTCACTGGTCCTATCACTTGTTCGATTTCAAAGGGTCCTTCTCGTTTTGGTGCTAGTTTTCTGGACTGATATGGTATATGGAGGTTCCTGTTCTCAAGCCATACTTTGGTGCCTTTTTCGAATCGTATTGCTTTGTCTTTGCATCGTCTTGCCACTAGTTGTCTAGCTAGTTTGTGTGCTGCTAGCGCTTCCTTTCTAGCCTTCCTTAGGAATTGAAGGCATTCCTCAGCTGCTGGTGTAGTCATTTGTGTTGTAGCTGTGGGAAGCGCAACAGGATCTGTCCCATACATTAGTCTGAATGGGGAAGTTTTGATTGTGTCATGATGTTGGTCATTGTGAGCAAACTCGGCTATTGGGAGAAGGAGTTTCCATAGATGCAGTTCATTAGAGCAGAACATTCAGAGATAGACTTCTAGTTCCTGGTTGACTCGTTCTGTCTCTCTGTCTGTCTGGGGATGATAGGCTGTGCTCATTCTATGGTCAATTCCTAATGCTTTTCATATTTCCTGAAATACTTTTGCACAGAACTGTGGTCCTCAATCCGAGATTAAAACATTGGGTAGGCCAAACTGTTTGAAAATTTCAGAGATGTAAAGTTCTGCAGTGCCTAGAGCATTGATTGTCTTCTTGCAGGGTGTGAAAATTACCCGCTTTGTAAGACCATGGTCCACTGTGACCAGGATCAAGTCAAAGCCATCAGAAAGGGGTAAATCAGTGATGTAATCAAGGGTTACTTGTTGAAAAGGGCGAGTTGCTTTTGATGGAATCGGGTGAAGGGCTGGTACATTAGGGTGTGTGTTAATCTTCATCTGTTGACAGAGGGCGCATCCTTCAATCCATTCCCTGACATGTTTGAACATTCCAGGCCACCAGTAATCTCGTTTAAGGAGTTTGAGGGTCTTTAAGCATCCAGGGTGACCTGATGATCGTGCTTCATGCATTTCTTTAATCAATTCGGTTTGTAATCCATCCTGATCAGGGATATAGGTTTTGCCAAGATAATGAACAATGCCGTTTGTATAAGACCAATCCTGTATATTCGATTTGATCAGTGGGGCATGATGCGTGGTGATAACCTCGATTAGAATGCGTCCAAAATCATCCTTTGACATTGCCTTCTGAATATCCATGACTAGATCTTCTGCAATAAGACAAATAAAACGATCCTCAGGTAAGACTATAACATCATCTTGTAATTCATTATTTCTCATATGATCAGGACGCTGAGACAGGGCATCTGCCTCAAACATCTTTGTTCCAGGGATGTGCTCAATGCATAGGTCAAATTCTGATAATAGGGATGACCATCTAGCCTGTCTAAGCATTAAGTGTTGGGTGGTTCGATAGTAGGACAAATTCTTGTGGTCGCAGTGAACTATAGTGGTGTGGGGTGATCCGTGTAGCAGGTGTTGCCAGGTCATCAATCCTTTAATGATTGCCAAGAGTTCTCAATCATAGATCTGGTAGTTCTGCTCCGTTTGTGTTAATGCATGTGAAATAAATCCACAGGGGTGTAGGGATCCTGTTTCATCTGCTTGTTTCAGGACTGCTCCTATCGCTTTATTTGATGTGTCAGTCTGAAGGATAAAGGGTCGAGTTGGATCTGGTATTAATAACACTGGCATAGATGCAAATTGTTTCTTTAGAATTTCAAAGGCATTGTTCCGCTCAATGGTCCAGTTAAATGGTTCAGTTTTCTTAGTGAGGTCGGTAAGTGGTTTGGCAATGGCAGCAAAATTCCCTGTTACAGTCGATGTCCACAACGTCATTCAGCATCCAAGTCTACAGTGACAAACAGAGTCTCGGTCTGTTCCCAATCGCTGGACAAGGGTTCTAGGCACTAAGTCTGACAATGACAAAGGCTAGAGAGAGAGCGAGGAGAGCGGTTGAGGTGGCGAGCAAAAGAGCGTTCAAGTTATGGATAAGATTTGACTAAGTTGGAACTAAAGAACTACAATACATGAGAGGGGTTTATATACGTTTAAAGAACAATGGAGACTAAAGGGGAAAGAGCATAGCTATCTAGAAAAGGAAAAGGTGAAGGTAGCTATGAAAGGAGATAATGTCCAAGCATAACTATGGGTTTGTAACAAGTAAAAGTAGTCCGTTAACAAAGGGAAAAGAGAACTGTAACATTACCCCCTTTGTATGCGAGAAGTCACCGACTTCTACCAGCCAGAAGTTGTCCAACTGTGATCCGTCCTAGACTCGGCCCATTTGACAGCGTTGTCTAGTTCTTTTGTTGACGTTTCCACCTTCCACTTGAGAGCTTCAGCAGCTCGATGCAAGTTTTGTGCATTCCAGAGGAAGGAGTCACGTTCTTCATAGGTCATCTCATGGGGATCAATAGTGAGAGTGAGGGCGGCAAGATTGTCAGTTGCGGAGGAGAGATTGGTGATAGAACATGTGGCAGCAGCGAGAGCGTCAGCGACGACAGTGAGCATGGTGTTCCTTTTGACGAACTGGGCAAAGTGTGGGAGGTGATGGTCTTCGGGGTGTATCTGGGGAAGGAGGTCCACCGGATGGATATGGAGGTCATCATCCTCAAAATGGATGACCGTGGTGTTTTCTATGAAGACCTCAAGTGGGAGGTCTGGGATGGCAATGAAGGGCGAAAGGGTGACGACAGTTTCATCGATGCGCCAGTGAGCGCAGGAGAGGAGGACCAGAGTGGTGAAGTACACAATGAAGGCAAAGAAGGTGAACATGGTTTCTCATTATGATGTGAGTTTGGCGTTAGGTGGTGATACTTGAAGAATTTATACATATTCCAGATCACTAATTTCCATGTCCGAATCTGAACTTTCTATATCTAGTGGATCTTCGATTGCAGGGTCAGTAAGGAGTTCTCGTTCTTCCGAGATGAACCTGGTTAACGAATTCAGATGCTGAATTCCTGGTACCATGGTAGGGGTGACTAAAAATCTCCGGATTCTTCTGACAATGTCCGCTATTAATTCTCTTTGTTCGTCAAACAGATACTGAAGGTCGTCAAGGATGTCTTCTATAAGGATACGAGGTCTTCCTGGGATTCTGATTCTTTGTCCAAGTAACCAAATTTGTGCACTACACTCCCGTGCCTGTATAGTGATTTCATCAATTTGTTTATACTCTTCTGGACATAGCAGTCTCCCATGAGCACTTTTGTAAACATCACTGTTCCTGATGGCTAGAAGTTGGTAGACTGGTGGATCTTCGTTATAGTTAGGTAAATCGGTTTCTGCGAATCGTAAATCATGGTATTTGGGAAGATAGCTCCGGACGACATTGCAGGGGAGCTCTGTTGTTCCTAAAGGGTTCTTCCGATGGTGGTGGTTAAGTCGGGGAATGCGGTAATATCATGTGATCAGTGCCATTGTTTGGATAGGTTTTTCAGACAGGTTTGGTGTTTTAGGGGCGTGTTGGATGGGAAGATATTGTATGCGAGTATAGACGGTCTTTTCTTTAAGAGCTATAGTGTATCGAGAGAGTATTGAACAATTTTGTTTTGTAAAATGATAGTTTTGTTTCAAGACATGGCGGTTTCTATATTGAGTCATGGTTCAGAGATGTCAGCATTGTTGATATTCTGCTAGAATATCGGTGGCGTTTGCAAGGTTGCGAGCGGGTTCCCAAGAGTTATCATTTGACCTGTAGCCTTTCCATTTAACTAGGTAGTGATAGCCTGCGCCTCGTTTCCTGTGGGCTAGAATTGCCTCTACCTCGAATTCCTCTTGTCCATTTACGAGATCAGGGGGTGGTTTCACATAATTTGGGCCATGCACAGTCATTTCCCTATATGGGGTAAGGAGTGACGTATGAAACACAGGGTGAATGTGCCATTGCTTCGGGAGTTTCAATTTGTATGTCACTGGTCCCATCACTTGTTCGATTTCAAAGGGTCCTTCTCATTTTGGTGCTAGCTTTCTAGACTGATATGGTATGTGAAGATTTCTGTTCTCAAGCCATACTTTGGTGCCTTTTCCAAATCGTACTGCTTTATCCTGGTGTTGTCTTGCCACTAATTGTCTTGCTAGTTCATGTGCTGCTAGCGCCTCTTCTCTGGCCTTCCTTAAGAACTGAAGGCGTTCCTCTGCTGCTGGTGTAGTCATTCGTGTTGTAGCAGTGGGAAGCGCAACCGGGTCCGTCCCATACATTAGTCTGAATGGGGAAGTCTTGATTGTGTCATGATGTCGGTTATTGTGAGCAAATTTGGCTATTGGGAGAAGTGGTTTCCATAGATGTGGTTCATTGGAGCAGAACATTTGGAGGTAGACTTCTAGTTCCTGATTGACTTGTTCTGTTTCCCCATCAGTCTGGGGATGATAGGCTGTGCTCATTCTATGGTCAATTCCTAATGCTTTTCGTATTTCTTGAAATACTTTTGTGGAGAACTGTGGTCCTCAATCCGAGATTAAAATATCAGGTAGGCCAAACCATTTGAAAATTTCAGAGACATAAAGTTCTGCTGTGCCTAGAGCGTCAATTGTCTTTTTGCAAGGTGTGAAAATTACCCCCTTTGTAAGACCATGGTCCACCATGACCAGGATTGAGTCAAAGCCATCAGAAAGGGGTAGATCAGTGATAAAATCAAGGGTTACTTGCTGAAAGGGGCGGGTCGCTTTCGACGGAATCAGGTGAAGGGCCGGTAAAAGTTCCCAAATCCGAGGAATGATTGGACTTGTTTGACTGTGGTAGGGACTGGCCAATCAGCGATCCCTGCTAACTTTATTGGGTCCATCTGAATGCGTCCAGGGGTGATGATCATTCCTAGGAATTCAACTTCCTGCATGGCAAACTTGCATTTTTCTAATTTCAGGAATAGATCGTTATCTTGTAACCGTTGTAAAATTCATTTTGTCTGCTCTTCCAGTTGTTCCAGCGTTTCCACACAGATTAACATGTCGTCCATGTAAATGATTAGCCATCCTTCATTGATCATGTCCCTAAAGTATTCGTTCATCATAGTTTGAAAGGTTGACAGCGAGTTGCATAATCCAAAGAACATTACTGTTGGTTCATAGAGCCCTCAATTGGTAATAAAGGCTGCTTTCCATTCGTCTCCCTTTTTGATGCAAACATTGTTGTATCCCCATCAGAGGTCTAGTTTGGTGAAATACTTGGCGCCTCGTAGTTTAGTCATGAGATCAGAAACTAAGGGAAGGGGATATGCGTTTTTGACGGTCCATTTGTTGAGGTATCGATAATCCTGACAGGGTCGGAGTGCTCCACTTCCTGTCTTTGCTACAAAGAAGAACGGTGATGCCTGCGGTGATGTAGATGGTTTAATGTATCCTTTCTTGAGTTGTTCATCAATCCATTCGTCTAACAACCCCTGTTCTTTGACAGATAGAGGATAGAGTTTACTAGCCTTCGGGACAAAGCCTTCTTTTGTGTTGATTGCATGATCCCATGGTTGACTGGATGGGAAACGTTCTGATGCCTTTTTGTCAAAGATGGTGCGCCATTGCTCATATTCTGTCAGTAGAGTGGTAGATGGTTCGTCTTTCTTTAGCCTGTGTTCTAGTTCCTGTGATGCCGATGTTTTAACTCTAATCCAATAGTCATCTTCACCCCATTGTTGGGAGTCAGGGGCTAGCTGCCAGATTGCTTTTGGCGATGTGTCTAGATCTCCAATTTTCAGAGATTTCTCTCACCAGTTGATGATCAGGTTATTTTCTTCTAACCAGGGTATTCCTAAAATCATTCATTGATCGCCTAGCTTAGTGATCCAGAACCAATTGATAAATTGCTGTCCCTCAATCATGTAGCATATCTTGGTCTGATGTGTGATCATTCCTTTCACATTTACTGTTCCATCTGCGTTTCTGACTTTAATTGGTTTCTTAAGTCGTTCTTTCCTGAGCTCCTTCACTGCTCCCTCGTCTACGAAGTTTCCTTCTGCTCCACAATCGATTAGGGCAGATGTTCCAGCGGGTAAATCGGTTGATTTGATAGTTAACAAAATGTGCTTGTCATTGTTGGATAATACTATTACAGAATCAAGCACTAACTGTTCAGATCTCAATAATAAGGAAGGGCCAACTGCTGAGCGACGCTTCCTAACTAAAAACCCTCGTTTTCGAATTTGTTTAAGAGGGCGTTCTTCTCCTCAGTAAACATTGCTGAAAAGATGGCTCTAATTTTTTTTGCTGGTTCGTCTTCTTCCTTCTGTTGTTCCTCAGTGACAGAGCAAACAGTTTTATTCTGGTAAGAAGAGCTGGATGAAGATGCATCATTCCTGGAGATGTGTCCCTGTGTTCCACATCTGAAACACTTGCCAGTCTTTCAGTATTCCTCCTTTTGATCATCTGTTAATCAGCTAGGAGTCGTGGTATTTATAGCTCTGATTGTTCCGGATTGAAACGTGTTCCAGATCCATCATTGGTTCTCCTGTTTCCCTGTCCTGTCATGTCCCAAGTGTTATGGTGATCCTCAGCCTTATCATAGGCTTCTTGCATCGTCTTGATCTTCCTTTGGTCCTGTAAGATTGTCCTAGCAAGTTCTAAGGGTAGTCCTTTGATGAATGCCTGCAACTGAGTGGGTATTCCAGTGAGCCCAGAGGTTCCTATGTCCATGCGAAATTTTCTAATGTATTCTGGGACTGAAACGCCATTTCCAACTCTTAATTTGGATAGATTGTTCAGGGCTCGAAGGGCGCTGTTGACTTCTCCCCAGTCATTGATGAAACATGTTTCAAATGCTTCATAGTTGCTCCATTTGAACGTGGCTGCGGTACTGCCTCTGTTGTCATTCAATTCGCTTCGGATAATGGTTTTCCAGTTGTCTAGTTCTGGTCCCATGCATGCAAGCACATACCTGACTTTCTTTTTGTCTTTTCCTTCATAGTTCTGTTCATTGAGGGTAAAGTAATCCTCAAGTTGTCCTAAAAACAACCTTGCTTTGATTCTTTTACCTGTAAAGGGTCGTATAGGTTGCGGTTTGATATCTCCTTTAGAGCTAGCACTGGTTTCAGATGCAATTCTTGGTTCAGGAGTGATCGGTGGTTCGGGGTTGATCAGTGGTTCAGGGGTTGGTGTTCTGGTAACTGGTTTCGGTTCTGGAGTAGGGGTTCTACTTGGAGTTCTGGATTTCGGAGATGGGGGTGGTCCTTGTTTTGAGTAATCTGTATCAAATGGGTTTTCCTCAAGCTTGGCTTGTTCAATTCGTAGTAATTCCTCCCACTCTGCTAAAAGGCTAGCTGTGATTCCGTGTCAGTCACTGTCTCTAAAGAATTCTCTATAGAGAGTCCTTCCTGGATTGTTTTCTGGTTCCTTAACAAGGTAGAGTGGTTCTCCTTGTACTTCACTACCCCAGTCTAGGTAGATTTGATCAGGTAAATCGAATTCAAAGGCTCCTGAGTAGAAGTCTCCTGAAAAATATCTGTCTGGGACTGGCTCGTTTCGCTTTCGTCCTTCTGTAACAAAATACCAGGTTCGTTGGTAGAGAAAAACTTCTCGTTGTCCAAGGTAGTATTTCCCCTTATAGGTGATGGATCTGTTCGGGGGTCGTTCCTGAGAGCTGCGGGTCTCAATGGTGTCGGCTAGGGATGATACCCTGAGCTGGTCCTGAGTTCCAACTTATGTTATGGTCAATGTCCACAACGTCATTCAGTGTCCAAGTCTACAGCGACAAACAGAGTCTCGGTCTGTTCCCAATCACTGGACAAGGGTTCTAGGCACTAAGTCTGACAATGACAAAGGCTAGAGAGAGAGCGAGGAGAGCGGTTGAGGTGGCAAGCAAAAGAGCGTTCAAGTAATGGATAAGATTCAACTAAGTTGGAACTAAAGAACTACAATACATGAGAGGGGTTTATATACGTTTAAAGAACAATGGAGACTAAAGGGGAAAGAGCATAGCTATCTAGAAAAGGAAAAGGTGAAGGTAGCTATGAAAGGAGATAACGTCCAAGCGTAACTATGGGTTTGTAACAAGTAAAAGTAGTCCGTTAACAAAGGGAAAAGAGAACTGTAACATTCCCAATGAAGCATTGATAGAAGTTTCCAAATCTGAGGAATGATCGGACTTGTTTGACTGTGGTAGGGACTGGCCAATTGGCAATTCCTGTTAATTTTATTGGGTCCATTTGAATACATCCAGGGGTGATGATCATTCCTAGGAACTCGACTTCCTGTGTGGTGAACTTGCATTTTTCTAGTTCCAAGAATAGATCATTGTCTTGTAACCACTGTAAAATTTGTTTTGTCCACTCTTCCAGTTGTTCCAATGTTTCTGCACAGATTAACATATTGTCCATGTAGATGATTAACCATCCTTTGTTGATCATGTCTCTGAAGTATTTGTTCATCATAGTTTGAAAGGTTGACAGTGAATTGCATAATCCAAAGAACATAATTGTTGGTTCATAGAGCCCTCAATTGGTAATAAAGGCTGCTTTCCATTCATCTCCCTTCTTGATGCAAACATTGTTGTATCCCCATCGAAGGTCTAGTTTGGTGAAATACTTGGCACCTCACAATTTAGTCATAAGATCAGAAACGAGGGGAAGGGGGTATGCGTTTTTGATGGTCCATTCATTCAGGTATTGGTAATCTTGACAGGGTCAGAGCATCCTACTTTCTTTCTTTGCTACAAAGAAGAACAGTGATGCCTGTGGTGACATAGATGGTTTAATATATCCTTTCTTGAGCTGTTCATTAATCCATTTGTCCAACAACCCTTGTTCTTTGACGGATAGAGGGTAAAGTTTACTAGCTTTCAGGACAAAACCCTCTTTTGTGTTGATTGCATGATCCCATGGTCAACTAGATGGGAAGTGTTCTGATGCCTTCTTGTCAAAGATGGTGTGCCATTGCTCATACTCTGTTGGTAGAGTGGTAGATGGTTCATCCTTCTTTAGCCTGTGTTCTAGTTCTTGTGATGCCAATGTTTTTACTCTGATCCAATAGTCATCTTCGCCCCATTGTTGGGAGTTGAGGGCTAGCTGCCAGATTGCTTTTGGCGATGTGTCTAGATCTCCAATCTTCAGAGATTTCTCCCACCAATTGATAATTGGGTTATTCTCCTCTAACCAGGGTATTCCTAAGATCATTCATTGATCGCCTAGCTTAGTGATCCAGAACCAATTGATAAATTGCTGTCCTTCAATCATGTAGCATATCTTGGTCCGATGCATGATCATTCCTTTTGCATTTACTGTTCCATCTGCATTTCTGACTTTGATTGGTTTCTTAAGTCGTTCTCTCCTGAGCTCCTTCACTGCTTCTTCATCTATAAAGTTTCCTTCTGCTCCACAATCGATTAGGGCAGATGTTCCAGCAGGTAAATCGGTCGATTTGATAGTTAATGAAATGCACTTGTCATTATTGGATAATACTATTACAGAATCAAGTGCTAACTGTTCAGATCTCAATAATAAGGAAGGGCCAACCACTGAGTGATGCTTCCTAGCTAAAAACCCTCATTCTCGAATTCGTTTAAGAGGGCATTCTCCTCTTCAGTAGACATTGCTGAAAAGATGGCTCTAATTTTCTTTGCTGGTTCGTCCTCTTCCTTCTGTTGTTCCTCAGTGATGGAGCAAACAGCCTTATTCTGGTAAGAAGACCTGGATGAAGACATGTTGTTACATTTCGGGCAGTTCCTGGAGATATGCCCCTGTGTTCCACATTTGAAACACTTGCCAGTCTTTCGGTATTCCTCCTTTTGATCATCTGTCAATCAGCTAGGAGTCATGGTATTTATAGCTCTGATTGTTCTGGATCAATTGTTGTTTTGATTGAAACGTGTTCCAGATCCATCATTGGTTCTCCTGTTTCCCTGTCCTGTCATGTCCCAGGCATTATGGTGATCCTCAGCCTTGTCATAGGCTTCTTGCATCGTTTTGATCTTTCTCTGGTCCTGTAAGATCGTTCTAGCCAGTTCTAAAGGTAACCCTTTAACGAATGCCTGTAACTGAGCAGGTATTCCTGTGAGCCCAGAGGTTCCTATGTCCATGCAAAATTTCCTAATGTATTCTGGAACTGATATGCTGTTTCCAACTCTTAATTTGGATAGATTGTTCAGGGCTCGAAGGGCGCTGTTGACTTCTCCCCAGTCATTGATGAAACATGTTTCAAATGCTTCATAGTTGCTCCATTTAAACGTTGCTGTGGTACTGCCTCTGTTGTCGTTCAATTCGGCTTGGATAATGGTTTTCCAGTCATCTAGTTCTGGTCCCATGCATGCAAGCACATACCTGACTTTCTTTTCGTCTTTTCCTTCATAGTTCTGTTCATTGAGGGTAAAGTAATCCTCAAGCTGTCCTAAAAATGATCTTGCTTCAATTCGTTTGCCTGTAAAAGGTCGTATAGGCTGCGGTTTGATATCTCCTTTAGAGCTAGCATTGGTTTCAGAAGTCATTCTTGGTTCAGGAGTAATTGGTGGTTCGGGGTTGATCAGTGGTTCAGGGGTTGGTGTTCTGGTAATTGGTGTCGGTTCTGGAGTAGGGGTTCTACTTGGGGTTCTTGGTTTTGGAGATGGGGGTGGTCCTTGTTTCAAGTAATCTGTATCAAATGGATTTTCCTCAAGCTTGGCTTGTTCAATTCATAGTAATTCCTCCCACTCAGCTAAAAGGCTAGCTGTGATTCTGTGTCAGTTGCTGTCTCTAAAGAATTCTCTGTAGAGGGTCCTTCCTGGGTCATTTTCTGGTTCCTTGACAAGGTAGAGCAGTTCTCCTTGTACTTCACTACCCCAGTCTAGGTAGATTTGATCAGGTAAATCGAATTCAAAGGCTCCTGAGTAGAAGTCTCCTGAAAAATATCTGTCTGGGACTGGTTCATTTCATTTCCGTCCTTCTGTAACAAAATACCAGGTTTGTTGGTAGAGAAAAACTTCTCGTTTCCTAAGGTAGTATTTCCCCTTATAGGTGATGGATCTGTTCGGGGGTCGTTCCTGAGAGCTGCGGGTCTCAATGGTGTCAGCTAGGGATGATACCCTGAGCTGGTCCTGAGTTCCAACTTATGTTATGGTCAATGTCCACAACGTCATTCAGCGTCCAAGTCTACAGTGACAATAGAGTCTCGGTCTGTTCCCAGCCACTGGACAAGGGTTCTAGGCACTAAGTCTAACGATGATGAAGGCTTAGCGAGAGAGCAAGGAGAGCAGTTGAGGCGATGAGCAAAAGAGTGTTCAAGTTATGGATAAGATTTGACTAAGTTGGAACTAAAGAACTATGGTACATGGGAGGGGTTTATATATGTTAAGAGAACAATAGAAACTAAAGGGGAAAGAGCATAGCTATCTAGGAAAGGAAAGGTGAAGGTAGCTATGGAAGGAGATAATGTCCAGGTGTGACTATGGGTTTGTAACAAGTAAATGTAGTCTGTCAATGAGAGGAGGAAAGAATTGTAACAGGCCCCAAGGATAGACCAAGCAAGAATATACATGGTATGTCTCTAAATTATCATCCTCATATCATCCATGTTGATCCATTTCCTAACCAGATTTGTTAGGAATCCATCCTAATGCATCTTTTTCTTCTTTTTATCTTGCTAGTGGTCTGGGACCACTCTGGGACATCTATACATGATCTGGGATCATGGAAAGGACTGGGAACACTTTGCATGGGTTAGCACATGGGAGCATTCACTAGAAGACAAGATGATGGTTGGTTGGGCCAACCACCTACATATTAGGAAGAAGATCGCAACCCTGGGTGGCAGTGCATGCGGATCACATCAGCGCATCAGTACATCACCCCAATAAGGCATAGGATCAGCGGCAATGCTTGACAGCTTGATATGGCAATAGCAACTCCCTGTTGGGGATCACGGGAGGCCTGTGAGCAATATGCCTCATGGAATAGGGCCCCAGATGGAGACTGTGGGAGTGCCAGGCTGAGGGGAAGGTTCTAGGCCATGGGCGCATGTGGAACTGTCAAGGGTGCACAGCATCGCTAAAGATAGATGAAGTCCAGAAGCAGTGCTCAAGGGTCTGGGAGCAGCGCTCAAGCAGTATGAGTCACTGAGGCTGTAGAGGTGCCAGTGGGAAGGGTCACAAGGGGTTATAGTAGAATAGTATATAAGACCAGCTGTAGGTAGTCTTGGTTCCTCAAGACTTAAGATAGTTTATCATATGCTCATTGTATGGGCATTAGATTCTGTCTAATGTAGTCTCAATAACATTCTTTCTCTCTGTTCTTATCCTCCTCCCTTCTCTGCGAGGCTTGTGGGTTTGTGTTGAGCATGAGCTCATAACAAGATTACCATGTTGCCCAAGTATGATTGATTTTCTCTCTACCACCTAAAGTCATCCAGCAGCTATTCCCTATGCATATCCAAGTTCCCCGACATCTCGCGTATGTCAAATGGTTTACCAAATTCCAGCCCCAGCCAGAGCCCAATCACCTCTTGTATATGGTCTCCAGTGCACTCAATAATGGTTACCGGATTGCAAGCATAGTTTCTGTAAAGAAAATAGAATGTAGCATACATCTGTTCCCACTTTTTGGCCAATCTGCTCCCCGGCATTGGACTTGTGACAACGTCCTAGACAAGTGCAATCATTTCCTCGTTAACACTTACTCAGATTGAGACACATTTATCCTGTGCAAGTCTTGAGCTTCCTTCGTATTATGCTATTCTATATCACATTAACTGTTAGACATGACTAAGTTGATGTAGATAAAACTAATTTGGATAAGATAACAATATGAGATATTAGGGACTGTTAAAATAGATACATATAGTTACCTTTAATTAGCGAGATAGGTTTTTCCTGATGCCGATTCAACATTCGACATTCAATGTTCAGTTATGTCCCAAAGTACGTACGCCTTTGATTGTTATCATGCGTGCGTTTACAGAATCATGGTGGCTTTTGATTGACAGATGAAATTTTGATTTGGTGGGTCCGTGTGTCTCATAAGGCCATGGCTGACTGACTCATTTTAACAGCCTTATCTCTACAGAACCATCCAAATAAGTAAATTCTTAGATGGCTCCCATGGTCAGTGCCTGTGTCCGTACTCAGGGATTAATCTACAGTGCCATTTGGCCTGGATTACGACAACTCCCAATAGCTATTCGATGCGCAAAATACTGCCTACGATTTGAGATGGTCATATGATTCAAAGTATGAACAAAAGAGATTTTTGATTTACTTTTCTCATCTGTGCTATCCATCCCTCACAGAACAGGGGTGATGAAGGTGAAAACCCTTTTGATTGTACTAGAAGCGTATTTTGGTAGTCCGATTTACAACGTGGATCAGTGTTCCCACGGCCATCGTCCTATCAACAACAATTCAGGCGCAGGCCACAGGTATAGAGTTACACTGCTCAGTGCTCAGTGAGCGCATCATAGAGACTAACTAAAGCATATCATTTAGGTCAACTGGGTCCTAGGTGCACGTATTGACTTAAAACATTGCGTTCCCATCACTTGTGTGGCATGAGTCATTCTGCAAGAATAGCTAATCGATAATCAATTTCCAGTCACGAGTGGACGAAAATCAAACGCCGCCGCAGCGTTTTAGACCCAGAATTGGGTACATATATAAAGGTAGTAACATTTGCTATGAATCCCATTCTATCATGACTGATATCCCCCGTGGCAGTCGCAGCGTCACGTCTTCTGGCGTCCACGTCACCGATACTCCGGTCAAGTTTTCGGCAACCTTCCCGATGACATACGGCGAAACTGCAGAACAGGCGGCTTTGAGCGTCAAAAGATCTCTCAGAGGAAATGTTCGCATTGCCTCTCCCAACGACTTCCGTGAAACGTTCCTCCCCATTCCCGATGACGAAGATTTAAATCGAGCTCTTTCAGAGATCAAGCAGGATTTCTACGACAAGGGACATTGGAAGTTATTCCCAGACCCTAGCGCACAAGAGGTCAAGTTCTATCAGCCGTTCCAACAAGTTGCCGAGGCCGTTAATCAAGTTTCCAAAAATTTCAAGTCAGAAAATGCCATCGATACTACATGGCTCGATCGTCATTCCAAAGCACCTGGCTCGATGAGTCAAGATGCGGCTGCAATCCGACCGGACATTGTTCAAGTCAGCGCCTCGACCCAACAAGAATTTGATCAACTTGATGAAAAGATACGACGAGGACGAGCAAAAAAGGTCAGTCTTGTTGAGTCTTCTACCACCCAAAATTGACTGTGTACAGGGAAATGAGTTGAAAGTTTGGTGGATGCATATCCACACAGTCGTCGAGATCAAACCGACTACACAAAATCCCGGGGACTTGCATGCTACGATTATTCAACTTTGTTCCTACATTCGCCAACTTTTCCGTGAACAACTCGATAGGCGGTTTGCCATCGCTCTACTCCTCTGCGGCAGTGAGCTCACGTTATGGTACTGTGATCGTGTTGGACTTGTAGGCACAATTGATCCAATAAATATTCATGATGTGAGCTCATTTTGCATAATATGGTCTAATCCATCCATTGATCAATATGAAACAGCAGCCTGACGACTTCATGAAGGTCATCGCAGCTTTCTCGATACTTCCAGCTGATAAACTGGGATGGGATCCCACGATGAAGTTGTATCGAGGGAAAGGAAAGGAAGTGTCTCCATCGTACCTCGTTTCTCAGGCTCCGAGCACAGGCCTACATGGTCTCAACTGGTGCATCTCGATGCCTGATATGTCGGCTGAGCACAATCGCACACGTGAAGAATTTGTGACTGTCAGAGCGATAACGACACCGGTATTTCAACATATGTGCAGCCGTGCGAGTATTGTATGGGAAGTCGTAAGGAAAGAAGATTATGAAAACTGCAATCCCAATGCTAGTGTATGTTTTGCCAATCATGATCATCTCGTGCTGCTAATATCCTTTTTCTAGGTCTTTGTATTAAAACAAGCCTGGCAGCCTAGTCCTACCCCTGTTGACGACAACGGTGACAATGATGATAACAACGACGACGATGCTGACAATAACGTTGATCACGATGGTATAGCTGAAGTACAAATGCATATAATCGGAAAGTTATATACCAGTCGCTTTCGCTCTCACGAGACCGTCAGAAATGAGATGGGTGAAACCGTATCCACGAGTTTCTTTCGAGGTAGCTTGGCCGTCGAAACTTATGCAAGTACTGTACGGCAGAAACTCACTCGTAGTCGCGGAAATGATGAACCAGCACCAGTTACTGGGAAACGAATGCGACTCGAAGACGAAGAGCCATTCGCGTACATCAAGTTACAAGATGTGATCGATAATGTACTCGATGTTAGCGAGGGTGTCGTACAGCATCCACGTACCCTTGTCCGCCAACTTTTGAAGAAATTTGGCTATCCCCTCAAATGCTTCATTGATAATCTGGAACTTATCACGGTAATACGAGATGCTGTTAAAGGTATGACACGTCATATATTTTGTATTTGGTCGCTCAATGATCCCAGATCATGAGAACTTGTACGATTGCGGTGTCTTGCATCGTGATGTCAGCGAAGGCAACGTCCTCATTTGCGACGATTACGAAGCAGTTAGAGCGGACCATGGCATGTTGATTGATCTAGATCATGCCAAGCGCACCAGACAATTCAAAAAAGATCATGAGAGCAAGACGTTTAAGGAAGAAGATGTTGAATTACTGAAGCTAATCTTTCGTTCCTTTAAATTTCCCGAACTTACGGATGCGATATATCATAAAGCACTTCGATTGTTTCCTCTGCAATCAGCCGAAGGTTATCTTAAACATAAAATAAATAACTTACCTGAAAGTCTAAGGAAAGCGGCAGCAGGCAGTGGAAGTAAATGGGACGAGGGCATATTTAAATGGCCTAAAGAAGTACGTCTAATTTGTTTTTTTTGTACAGTGTCTCTAATCCGCTATACTAGCTCAAACCAAAAATACCGGATTATAGCAGGCTTGTAGCCAGAGCAGGGCTCCAGCTTACTGTACGTCTATATATGCTTTGTTTTTGTGTAGAAGATGACATTGTTCAGGGCACTGTTCCATTCATCAGCGCGGAACTCCTGAACAAGCAATATTTGCAATACCAAAAAACAGGCACTGTCGTTCATAATTCTGTCCATGACATGGAATCCTTTTTTTGGATTCTCGTACACCATTGTCTTACCAGAGACGGCAACACAGGGAAGCGTCGGAAAGAACTTTTGAATAGGTCCTCCGAACTATCGTTATACGTCAAAAATTTGTTTAGTGATGAACCCAATCATCACACAAGCCGATTGAATTGTTTCAGTAATGCGAAGAATCTTCAAATTTTGTTGGGATTCGTCGATCCATATTTCAACGGCCTCAAAGACCTATTGGAGAAGTGGCACTGGCTACTATTCGTGGCTTATCACTGGGACGGCGTCGAATTCTACAACATCCACCAATGTATATTGATGATTCTCAACGAGACGATTGAAGACTTGAAACAGCAGCAACAATCTGACTTGGAGGCGTACACTATGAAAAAAGTTCAGCGCAAGAAAGAATGGAGGGATTGGCAATCACGGTTCGGCATACCAACACAAGTCCGACAAGTCGAGGAGGAGCATGCGCTTGCTATTTTGCCGCCCGTTGGACAGGAAGTAGATGGCATGGGTAACATGGATCGCTCCGATGTTCCACCTTCTCCGTCGGATTTGCCATCTGCGAAACGTAGGAGGTAGAGGCGCGTCAAGTCTCAAGCCTGATTTTGCCCGAGCTTTCATTTCACCGTAAATATCACATTTTGTCAATTTTCGATATCGATCAATTTTATAAACTCGCTACGTTTACCGTCATGTACTCCTCTCCATACATACATTATTTCCCAAGTCGGAGCGAAATTGAGTGGAGCCCCAATTCTTCTCGAAGTTCAACCAGGGTCAGCCGCCCGATAATACTAACATCCCAAATCTATATGTGGACATTATCGCTATACAAGATTGACGGTGGCTTCCCCAGTCAAATTCAGGAGTCCAGCGATTCCGCAGTGAAAACGAGACGGCTACGCGTCACGCTCAGATCAGGATGGACTATTCCATAACGATGAGTACGAAGGTTTTGAGGTGACCGTGCGCGTTAAATTCATCAGCGTTGATGCCTGCCAGTCATGGAAAGAATTCGATTCACTCATGTTTAGACTCGAGACGGCGCCAGTTCTGAGAGCACATCTGCTACTGCTCTGACTGGACGTCTGACTTCATGCTGGAAGGGACGACAGGTCTCCCCAACGTTATAACCGCGAATATCTACCAGATTGTATACCCTGTCGATGGGGATGAGGATCCGTTGAAGAAGATGCTTATAGACCGTTCGATGTCAAGCTCCTCGAGTCGGAACTGCTGAAAGCTAGGCCCGTATTAGAGCATCAGCAATTCGGCATCAACCGAGGACGGTCACGGTGTACATGCACAAGATCAAACTTTCCATTTGTTGTATCAATACTATTACAGTTGCATTCCGAGGACTATCCTATCCTTTACAAACGGTGACCAAGGTTGACATGGACAGCCTTGACGACCGTGAAGCTAATGACCCATCATGAGCAATGTAAGCGGGTAAACAAAGATGGATCCGACAACTTACTCATCAATCGCATACTCTCCCATCTCTCTTCCAAACCCGGATTGCTTGTACCCTCCAAACGGCACGTTTGCAGATGGAAGCGCACCAGAGTTAACCCATACAGACCCTGCCTTGAGCTTATGAGCAGATTCGATCGCGCGCGTGACATTCTGGCTAAAAACATAAGCAGCGAGACCGTAGATCGAATCGTTGGCCTTCTTGATGATGTCTGTGTTTTTTTTCCACGTTTAGATTTTAATGAGAGAAAGGTTGGGGGTATATCGACGTTACCTGCTTCGTCCTTGAACTTGATCACCGCGCCGACGGGCCCAAATATCTCCTCCTTCATGATCTTCATGTCGGTGTGGACGTCGGTAAAGAGAGTGGGTTGGACATAGAATCCTTTTTCTGCCGCTTCTTCGCCTCCGCAGTGGACAGTTGCTCCTTCTTCTTTTCCAGACTTGATGTAACCCATAACGCGCTACCCATCATTTCAGCATGGTTGACTATTATTGAGTCAGTATGGCTGAACCCACCTCGTACTGGATTTTTGAAACCAAGGGTCCCTGTACCGTGTCAGGGGAAAACGGATCACCCAACTTGATGGCCTTGGCGCATTGGGAGAGCCCTTCCAAAAACTTGTCATAGATACCTTCCTGTACAAATATCCTCGTTCCAGCAATACAAGCCTGGCCATGGTTGAAACTGCCATCAAATCCATCACTTTTTTCTTCCTTTCCGTGCCATTGGACAATCGACTAACTCACAAGAGTGCATTAGAACTCCACTTGATGGCTTGATCCAAATCGGCATCGTCGTACACGATATTCGCGCTCTTGCCTCCGAGTTCAAGAGTAACTTTTTTCAAGTTGCTTTCCGCTGCAGCTCGCATGACCTTCTTTCCTGTCAAGACGGAACCTGTAAATGTGACTTTGTCGATACGCGGGTGATGAGAGATGGCATCGCCGACGGTGGGTCCGTAACCAGTCACTACGTTCAGCACACCGGGCGGGAACCCAGCGGCATTGATGAGCTCGCCTACACGAAGTGCGGAGAGCGGTGTGACTTCAGATGGTTTTATTACAACGGCGTTGCCGGTTGCCAGTGCTGGATGGATAAAAAATCAAGTTATAACGGGAAACAAGGCAAATATGAATGCATACCAGGCGCGATTTTAACGATAAACATCATGACTGAGACGACGCAAGTCAGAATGTTTTTTGGCTCGAGCGGTAAGCAAGCTTACGAGGAAAGTTCCCTATGTCCATTGTTGTTAACTTTTGATAACAAACGGAGCAAGACAAGAGCTAGTCACTAACATGGAATGATCGCCCCGACGATACCAATGGGCTCGTGTCTTGTATATGCAAATTTTGCTTCACTTGTCTAAAGATGACGGCTCGTTTAATGATAACAAACGTGGACGGAGGGCGCCAACGTACCTCGATCGTCTTGCCATGTATCTTATCAGCCCATCCGGCATAGTACCTAAGCATGGTGCTGGCCATGGGTATATCGGCATGAAGAGCAATCAGATACGCTTTCCCTAATCACACAACAAGGGTTTCATCCAAATTAATTACGACTCAATGCTTTTTACGTGTTTGTGAGGGCTCTCACCGTTATCCAACGCCTCCAACGCGGCCAGCTCTTCCTTGTTCTCGTCAATAAGGTCTGCGAGTTTCAACAACAGCGCTCCGCGTTGGGCGCCGGGCATGTTTAAACCCCAGACCGTCTCCATCGCCTTTTCGGCAGCAGACACGGCGAGATCGACATCGGCGGCTGTGCCCTCTGAGATTTTGGTGATAACGTGGCCGGTAGCTATATAATGGTCATGAGGAGGTCGTACGACATCAGACGATTAAAGTGGCAAATGCTGACTGGGGTTAATAACGCTGGATATAACAATAGCAAAAAAAAAACAAAAACAAAAGAAAGTTGAGAAGTGGTGTTGGTAAGTAAGACGGTGCAAGAAGTGCAAACTCAACGCAACTCGATGTAAGTGTTGTTAGATCCATCCACGAACTGGCCGTTGATAAAAAGGCCAGTGTTGAATTGGGTTTTCCCTTTGTAAGTGGGCGTGTCGAAATCGTGAGTGAAGATGGAAGGCATGATAATCGATGAAGGCGGTGAACCAGTACTAAACCAGCGGAGTCTTGGGGATTTATATATTATAATTGAGTTATCTCACGCCTTGCTCCGACGCATGGTTCGTGACATAAGAGGCTCCGCTCTTAATGGGACATCCCAGCTCGTTTCACGTCCTAGTAGATCTGAAATCAGATTTTTGACAGAGATACCAGTCGGCATCTTCACGGCGAGCAAAAAAAAATGTTTCATCGATAAACGTAACTTGTCGCCGAGGTTCGGGCTCAGGCTATCAGCCTAGGCCTGAAAGAGGAGTCATCATCCATTCTTGGAAGCACAAGATTCGTAATCATTGTTGTAATCTGTTTGGCTCCAGATACTGAGTACTGTACTGAGTGGTAGATATCTACTCATATCCTCTACTCATCCTTTACCCCAGAACTCATATCTGATTCTTTTCATCTCCGCGACCAGACGCTGCGGCTGCGGAGGGCTATGAGTGGCTGTGTTGGTTATCACAGATTCAGCGTAGCCCTGGGAGGAGGTGGAGTGAGAGAGAGGAGCGAGCGCTCATCTGGTGGTAGATCATATATCATGCGCCCAATAACTCGTCTGGGACCCCCACAGTGATACGAATCCATCGCACAACTCATCCTCGCCTCTACCAGCTACCACGTATTTCGGTCGACGAATCAAATCTAAAAGCAAAAAAGCTTTGTGGTAGTAGTGACAACCATCTGATCCTGATTCTCAGCGCTTGTGGCGTTTGTTATGTTATCGATCCCTTGAAGACATGCTGTGTCCAGTCTTGCTAGTCTATAATTCGCTTGCCAGCAGAACCCCCCCAGCTCCACTGTCTCGAGACAAGACATGGCAAACCGCTACAACGAAATCCCCCAGAGTGAGAGGGATAGAAGATGGTCCAGGACGAATCGCCCTATAGAGTTATTAAGTCTCCCACTCCTGGAAAGGGAGCCCGCCTCTGCCGCAAGCTACGCTTTAGATAGGCAGGATACAGAATACGTCGATACGCCGACAGAGAAAAATATGTATGCTCAACGCTTTTGCTGTTCTCCAAACCTTCTTTTGACCCTTGAATGTGTAGCTGGACCCCTACGAAACTCCGAAAACCACGTCCTCCTCGACAATCCATGACATGGCCCTTCGCAGAACTGGCCGTGCAGTTCATCATTTTAGCTGGCATGATATCGTTTGTCGTCTGGAGCTCCACAGGGCAGCGCATCGTTCCGCAAGTTATGGCGTATTACTATATAAATCATCCCCAAACCACGGCAACAACGTTGACCCTAGTTGGAACACTGCTGTCGATGATAAACACTAAGTGAGTCCTCTTCTAATGCCATTTTATCCGCCAACAATGACTATGATTAGACTCTTCGTTAACGCTATCCGGTTTGCCATCAAGGTATTATTGGGAGAGACAGGTACGAGCGGCATATCATTATACTCACTTTATGCTGCGTCTTCGGTCTGCTCTCGGTCCTTCTTATTCGGCTTGGATGAAGGCCGTGTTCGATGGACCATTGCTTCCCTCTTTTGTTTTTCCTTATTTGCTGCTCAAACATCTGCGTAGGTCACTGATACTCTACTAACTATTTGTTCGCATTGACGAAGGGATTCATTAGCTGGACAACGATACTCACACCTAGACCAACTCTGATATCATACCTGGATTCCTTCTCAGATATTGATATTACTGCTCCGTTTGCCAATGGAAATAATTGTGAGTAAGCGGGATTTACTCCCCAAGTTATATTCAACCCAATTCTGGAAGTCTATGCTGTTTGGGAACAAACATCAGCCAGTGGTGCAGCTGCGGCACGAGAAGTCTTTTCTGATGTGCCCCAGTTTCTCCTTTACTCGAATAGTGTCCTTAACGGAACTAGTCGTGAGTTGATGACCAACTTAAATGCGTGGTATTGAAATGCTGGTCAGATGGCATTTTACCAAACCCTAATATATCGTATCACGCCGGTGATTGGGACCACATGGAAGCTATCCAACAGGGATTCTCGGTAGATGTCAATTGCAAATCAACATCCAATTCAGATCGGGCTCTTCGTAGCACGCAAAACACGACCCGGACCTTTGGCGAGGTTTTCTCAGAAGTTACTATATGCTGCAATTGCACCTCATTTGAAGCTGACAAGAAAGGTTTGTCTGCTTGTTACATCGCTACTACTGCTGGTTATTGAGTTACTGTAAACGACCAGATCTTTCAATTTTTATTCTTGGCACTCCTAGCATGACGAATTATGCTGCTCTC
Source organism: Amanita rimosa (assembly GCA_023014395.1). Classification (NCBI taxonomy): domain Eukaryota; kingdom Fungi; phylum Basidiomycota; class Agaricomycetes; order Agaricales; family Amanitaceae; genus Amanita; species Amanita rimosa. The sequence continues at coordinate 230,455 of JAEBUO010000048.1, forward strand.
ACGCTTTGTCCAGCCGACGCAAACAAGGATTTCACGAGTATGAGGCTTCTCTGACTCGGTAACAAAAACTATACTCATCCATCTAGCTCTATACATTCAAGGTTCTGCATACTCGTTACAAAATGTCAATGTCACTTGTACCGTCAGACCACAGGTCCTGAGCGTCAATGTTACATACAGCAATGATGGATTTGTTACTCTTGAACCGACGGTCAATCCATCGGCGAGTCTTGATCTTAACGCATGGCTATTCAAAAACGCATCTGCCATGTTATCGTATCACTTTTACTGTGCACAAAATATGGCTTCAAATGTCATATTGGATATCTTCAATGAAATCTATACGGAATACAATTCAACCCATCCGAGTCAATCGGTGAAATCAGACCAACGTGTCATAAACGATTTAATGGTGAGGATTTTGTAGTGGTTATGCGCGACAACCTCTCTGACGTTATTCCTTCGTCGTCTTTTAGGCAAATTACATTCGGGGCGTGTTCGAACACGCCGCTACAGTGCGTTCCTAGTGTAATACTTGAGACAGCTGCCGTGAATTGACGACTAATAATAATTTTTTTAAAAACAAATACAGGTAATGCGGCAGATGGCCATCAGTGACAAGACGTCAACGAAGCGATCCGTGCGCCTGATTACCTACGCGCAAGTCATCGTTTGGGGCCAGGCGCCCCAGCTCAAACTGATCATCTTGATCTCTCCCTTGGCCATCATGATCACGACCCTATCCGTCATCCTGATCTCTATGTACCGGGCGCGGAACTTGAGCCTAGACCATGCGGCATGCTTCGATCCGATGAACACCTTGCATATTATCGCCGCGTGTAGCTCGGGTAATGTCCAAACTGTTGTTTTCCCCGACTACGATGACAACGTGGAGGCTTTCAGCAAGGATATCAAGGTCAGGCTTGCCGAAGAGCGACCGCGAGGCGGCGGTGGACGACCGTTTGATGCAGCGGGTTTCTATATTTATCGTAGGAATCAACTGAGATAGATATGATGGACCCGAGGACGACGACAAGGGCTGCGACCTTGGGACGGATTTTGACCTTTTTCTTGAAAATTTATTTGCCCAAGTCGCTACCACGTACGGAATGTTTGTTTTGTTTTGTTTTTGTTTTTTTGAGTGGTTACCACACGTCTATATCTATGACCATAGCTGTTTATTCTGGATGATTAATGATTAATCTAGACTATCTAAAGTATATATTGCTACTACAGCAGCAGCAGCAGCAGTAGTAGTATCGGATTCGGCGAGTGACATTGGCTGCGATCGTGCCACTGTGGCTCCATTTCGCGGGCAACAGATACAATTCTATAAGGGATCAGATCGATCATTGCGCCCTCGATTTGTGCTCTAAGATAACTCTTCATGCGGCGATGGTAATTTGGGATGCGTGGTGGGTTTTTCTCCTGCTCTCTGTCTCTGCGAGCGTATCATGTTCGCAATCCCACAAGGTGAGTTTTTTTTTTCGATTTCTCACATGATTCTATTTTGTGACGTGACGGCGCTTCTAGTGTGGGAAGCACCAGCTACTAGTGTCTTTCATACTTGGATATAACCCCGGCCGTCATGAAGTTGAGCTCGTACTCCTTATCTTCGCCTGTCTCGCTACTCGCTAGCATCTACTATGCCCAGCTACTGTCAGTCGCCCTGTCCATGTTAGTATTCCACTTGAACGTTTAGCCATAGGTTTATCGGCAATACCTCGTTTGCCTCGACTCAAGAGAAAACGGCATAAAGAAACATATCCTGAAGGGCTACCACCGTCATTTTTACAATCCATGATTGTTATGCCATCTGCCATGGCCAATACGTCTACCACCATTCCGTCTGATGGCAGTGCATCTCTACCCAGCGCGCCTCTCGCTGATACGTCTCAGGATGCCACGAGATATTTCACCAATGCTTCTCAGGACATCGGGAAAGCCCTTGCCCACGTATCCCCCTCCTGGTTTAGAGACATGGCTCCAGTTCGCATAGCTTGCCGTGACTGGAACGACGGTGAAATATTTGACTGGTATGAAAGGCAGCCTTATACTGCCGTCAGCAAGCTTGAGCTCCGGAAGGAGAGGGACCGTTTCAAACACGAGTACATCGTCATTTATCTGGATAACGGATGGTTTCATCGTATAGAACGAAGGCCTGTCAAAACAGCAAACGTGGAGACCATCTCCAAAGACGGATGTGAAGCAGAGGACAGCCTAACGCCAGTTAGTGACAAAGATCTCGAGGTTATTCGTTCTGCGACAGACGTAGAGATCACACTCAAATTTCCCTCAGCTAAGAAGCCAGACTTGTATAACATCATCGCTGTCGCCGTCGCTATACATCTCGATCCTCAGACGAGGAATTACACGTTGCAGCAGTACAACTGCTATTTTGTTGCACGTTCTATTATCGCGCTGGTCACCCGCCATTGTATCCTCCATGCACCTCTTTCGACACGTCTCCGGTGGGACAGCGTCACAGAGTCAGCGATATTTGAGTATATATTTGGCAGCGACTGGAACAAGTTGGCTACGGTAATGAAAACATCTGTATCAGCCGTACTAGATGATCTGCTTTGGGATATTATCAAAGAGGATGCTGGGACGCGCATAGAGAACAACAAAGATTGGGAGCGTCTGCGAGCCATCGTCAGAAGGGTGATCCACGATGAAGTAGAGAGTGGCTCTGCAACTCTCGCAATCCGTGACGTGCAAAGAGAAGTGAACAAGTGGATAATAGATGCAACACAGGAGACGCTGTGGCACGAAAATGTCGACAGAAGTTTATCGGATCGACGATATACGGAACAGTTTGAGAGGGCCGCCGAGGACGCCATGAAAGTAGCACTGGAACCCAAGTTGGTGATACACTTGCCTGAAAACATACTCAAAGGACTCAGTACTATTCTGCCGGAGCGTATGATCAACCGCATACCACCCGCTACGCTGGTGGATCTACCACCTGAAATGTTGGCGCGCGTCCCAGTAAGAGTACTGGAGAAACTGCCGGACGATCTCATTGCTAAGCTACCTGATGATATACTCCGAAACGCGCCTTCAGAACTTTGGCAGAAATTTTCAGTCCACGTATTCTCCAAGAGTAGAGATGCCATGATTCTCACATTACCCGATGACCTCAACCTCGTTCCACAGAGATTACTTGACCTGTCTTTACAGCGGATGCAAGTTCTATTAGACCAGCCAAAGGATCACCCTGACCGGGTATTTGCGCTCAGGTTATTGCGACGTCTTCCTCAGGAACAATTGACTCGGTTGGACCCATCATACGTAAACATGCGCGATTTGGAAGCCGAAGAGGAGCCAGACACTTCAGTAGATCATGAAATGGGATTGAAAGGACAAACGGCCGATGATCTAGTTCCAATAAAACCACAATCCTCGCCTCTTGGCCTCTTTAGGAGGAAGTGGGACGAAGCTAGCTTTATTGGACTCATGATCCGGCTTGCGCCTATACCGATCCTGAGGCGCGTACCGCCGCGCATAATGGATCTCATGCCAGACTCATCTCTTGGGCTGATTCCGACATCAGCGCTCGAACGCCTTCCCAAAGAGTATTTGGCCAAAATGTCAACGCATTGTTTTGAAAGGCTCCAGTCCGACTCCTGTACAAGGTGCCGGAATCGTTATTGCAGAAACTACCACGATCAACACTAGAACGACTGCCCACACCATTCTTGGAACGACTTCCGACAGAACTTCTTCGAAAGCTCCCAGAGGAGTTGCTCTCTAATATACCGGAAGATATATCTGATCAGATTCGCGAAGTCGTTCAATCGAGTGCTTTCAGGGAGGAACTGAAGCAGAAGCTTCTACAAATAACCAAAGAGCTATTGGGGCAACCGCTGGTCTCGTCATCTGGCGAGTTACCTGCGACGGTTATTCGAGTTTCGGTTCAGGCCAACTTCTCAACAAAGGTAAGCACAATGCAGCAAACTCCCTTATGCAACTGGTGCCATAGCAAGTAGCGAATCGGCGACGAGAAACTCTTGAAACATGAAGACCTACAGGAACATATTCTCAACATGACTCGGGTACATAGCAAGATGGTAGCACAGGTACCATTTTTGGGTATGGGCGAAGAGACGGTCTACGGGGGACTACACACAAAGACGGAAGAAATATGGCAAGCCATGCGCTTGCATCCCTCCTTTCCAGGCCGCTCTTGAAAACAGTTTTTTATGTTAGGTTTTGGGGTAATAATTATTTAAATATCTTTCTCTACGGTTGATAGTATAACGGACAGCATCGACGGACAGGCTGCTATGAATTGTTTAAATAGACGACGAATGCCGGAAGCACAAATACATACGGTTTACTGGCGATAGTAGTATGGTTCCAATACGTGTGATGAGTAAATCGACCTGTTGGGCTGAATTCTGGAGTACTAGTACTTAAAAGCAACGTAAAATGCACAGGTACTATTCTGGAACGGCCCGATTCAATGCTTCGCCGAGACGATATGAAGCCATACATAATCCGATGTCCTCGATTCGTCCGTAAAATGCGATTTTTTCGCCCCATGACTCAACAGAACTGCTAACTCTTCATGATGCTTTCCAGATCTAAAATTGTCAATTGCGATAATTTCTGTTATAGAGTTAATTGGCGTCACATGTCATACCAACACTCTCAGGTAACATCTTTTGTCTAGGAAGCAAACAGGGACCCCAAGTCGGCCACCATCGATCATCGCGGATACATCATACTCCTGTTATCACGCCCGCTATTTTAAAAGCATGACATAGAAGTATAAATATTTCCATGAACCCAAGTAAGGAAGCAGTTTACAGTTACATGAATTAATCCTGAGGTAGAATCAACCAATCTTGGGCTGAACTATCTCAGACCACTCGCCGTAACAGAGATTTTCATAGTCCTCGAAAGGACGGACTTTCTTGCCATCTGTACGATATCCAAATCTCCAGCGCCCCACGGCATTGGCGATATACTTGCCATCTTTGTCCTTCATCAGGACGTATTCGCTATCTCGGCTAACCAACAGTTCACTGGGGGAGAAAAACATCAGTCCAATCCCATTCGCATCGCACGCACGCACGGTCTTCGCTTCATATTATAATCGGCGACATATCTTTCATCTGCCTCGTCTAGGAGCCGCGTGACTTCTGCCTCCGGGAGCTTCGGTTTGGCATCGGCGACATTGATGCCCAAGTACGGCATGACAATGTAATATGTTGGACCCGCTCTGTTGTACCCATAGGCAAAAAAATTATTGATTCCCAGCAAACCTGCCATCTCGTTTTTGACCGTCGCCTCGTGCCATGAGACATATTTGTCACGATTATACATAACTAAACTCCGCAGCTTTATCTCTTTTATGACGACCTCATGGCCATGAAATGTTTTCCGAGATTTGAAGACTTTATCCTCCGCATTCAAGTTTTCCAGGGGTTGGCTGTCTCTAGCGGCATCCCATAATTCCCGTACGATGTTTTCAGGGCAATCCTTGTCGCTTCTTGGATTGATCGGGACAGTATCAAGCTCTGGCCCTGTACCATGATGGTTTGTTTCAGTGAGCGGCCCATGTCTTTCCTAAAATAAGACAGCGTCAGAATGGATAACACGCCTGGAAGGCGAGCAAACCGTTAAAGAGATGTTCTGACGGCTTTCCAGGTACAATGCCGGTAAACACAATGCGCATGTGAAGAGAAGGCACAGGGCAAGTGCAGTGGATCGCATGATGGAGTCGTTCTGAGGACCAGCCTAGTAGAATCTGATGTGTATACATCCTTCCTTTTATACGAGAGTTTGGTGGTGAAACTCCCGGGGCAAAGGGTGTCGTATGGTCATAGGAACAGTGCCTTTTTTCCAGGTGTCCATCGCGAACTATTACTATCTGTATGTATTCTTTTTTCCGCATTTTGCATAGCATTGTGAGAACGGGTGAGAAAAAGTGCAAAGTTCCGATAGGCTTTCTGGCAATTACCGGCTAGGCTAGCCACGCGCGCGTATCATATTGGGTTTTACAAAGTCAGAGGCTTCAGGGACTCCATCGCCTGCGCAACAATCTTCTCTGGCTGTGTTGTGTTTGATAATCAAAGAATGGTCAACTTCTTGAAGTGAATCTTTGCTGTTTTTTCCATTTACTCCACCCACGGAAAAGGAATAAATAGACGCTCTCCCTCGTATCTGTACGACGTACAGGTTTCAGCACGCAAACGCCTAATGCCACTCAAAGGAAGATTGATGGGGTGATACAATTAGTACACCGACCGACCTGAGCTGAGATGGCAGTTAGGCTAAGTTGGCAGTACGATTATACGGATATCCCGGCCAATTCCAACTCAAAGTCCGCTACAGCTTCACCATTGAAGGCAATGTCAGGGTGAGTATAGGATACGGTTTCCCTTGCAAATCTTACTGCCCTTCTCATTGCTACAAATTAGTTTGATGTGGTCGCAAACGATTCTGTTACACTGACAACAACTGATGCTACCACTGGCAACCGGTGTCGCCGACGGGTTTCACTGCTTACCTTCTCAGTAAGGCTGGTCCTGCTTTGCGGTTTCTTCCCGTGTAGCTCCACCGAAACGAGGGGAAAGCCAAAGACACTGCTCGAAGTAGTGGTTCGGGTGGAGTCTAAACATTTTTCGTTGCTTTTTCCCCGCTGGCATTAACGACACGCCTGAACTCGCGTGCCTGGATCACTAGTTCCGCACCTTATACACAATCTTTTTTGCCCAGACTGATTTTGGGAGAGAGACGCGCAACGGTTGGAGATATTGCAGACAGTTAATGGCTGGATCAGTTTTTTTTCGTAGAAGGCTCTCACAGTCGTGATCATTTTGACTCATCAGCGCATCAGCATGCATCATCGATCATCTTTCTGACTCAGTACTCAGTGATGAAATGATGAATTTGTGATAAACCAAGATTGCCATACAATTTCTAGACGCCAAAATATTCGGACACATGACTATGGAGATTTCACCATTCCTCATAATTGTCAGGTATGTCTCGACCATTGGGATTATTTGGCCAGACATTTATCGACTTTCTCCAACTACCGACCAGGTGTCCTTGCCACTTATCCTCCTCCAGCTCCAGGAGAGTGGCCTCCGTAATAAGCTTGGCCCGTGGCCCGGAACTGGGAGAGTTTCAGTGTAATAATCGTACTCACACCCGCGTGCGCACGTACTGGATTAAGCCATAGTCAATTTCGTATCTTTCTCTACCCTCCATAATGATAGATGTCACTTCAGCCAGGGTTAGAGGCGTATCGAATGGGCCGACACCTAGGTATACCATGACGAGGCAATGCGTTTTCGTGTGTTGGTTATATCCATGACCAAGGTATTGGTCAACGATTTTTAAACCGAGGATCTCTTTCTCAACCTCTGCCTTTTTCCAGTGAACTATCTTAGTGACGACGAAGATCAATGCGTCATCGTGTGCGTAGACGACTTTGTATATGACGCTTCGTTTTTTCCAGTTTATTTGTTGCCTCTCTTCATCTGTGCAAACTTGCCTAACCCAGCCATGTCTACCTCCCTTGCGCAACTGTGCAATAACGCTAGCTTCCGCTGCAGAGCCCGGGTGCTAGTGCATGACACCATTATAGAAAGAAGGTTAGTCTCCGATGATGGACATTATAGGACGACAATGAATATACGGACTGCCACCGGGACTGGATCTTTTGTTCCAATAGAAAAAAAAAAAAAACGGATATATATAAGCTGTTTGGAGAGGAGGAAAGAATAGTGACTCACCGGGCAATAAGCCTAGAGCGTTTCCTCGTTTCTGTGGAGCGTACTATTATTCATTTAATGAACACATGATGTGCAAAAGTCAGACGCTTTCAAATACCGTCAACGCCACGGTGCCATTGTTTTGACGGGCTTCAAGGTACAAATGGGGTAGACCTGCTACGCACGCAAAAAACAAGAAAAGAAAGAAAATTGTGAAGCGCATTCAGTTGGAGTTGATGAGGACCAGCCTGATGAGATCGTCAGAATTGGTTAGGATTTTATCGCTAAGACCGTCGGCGACATCGGGGGTATTAGGAGAGCAGAATCGTGGCGACCACATCAAGACTGATTTATGAAACCTGAGATCTTGAAGACCTGAGATAATATGGAACTTTGTCGGGGAGTCTTTGGTGTAGACGTGACGTTTAGGCCATCCGAAAAGCGTGATCGAAAGAAATGGTGCTACAGCAAGTGAAGAGGTGTACTGTGACATGTGACAACCGTAACATATGTAGAAAAAAGAGCTGAAGTGCTCTAATATGGAGTGCTACTGGAATATCTATTACCACTCCTCATAACGGACATTAGCGACAGGAAGTACGGTAGACTTCGAGGTCTCTTCCGCCTTTCTCCAGTTACCAGGTGCGTGACCCACGTAATCCTTGATTTCGTCCTCCCACAAAAACGCGTAGTCCTTTCCAGAATCAGGCGGTCTGGAAAACTTTTAGCTGAAGGGAAATAAATAAAACCCACACCGCATGGACGTACTGCCGCTTGAAACCATATTCATTTTCATACCTTTGTCTAGCCTCCTTCACTAGTTGCTCAACACGATTTTTCAAACCCTCGGGAAGTTCAGAAGATGACCAGTGAGAGATACCTAGGTACCTCATGACAAGATAATGCGTTTCCGTTCTTTTGTTATATCCACGACCCAGCGAATAGCGCATGTGAGATAACCGATCGGCTTCCTTGTCAACAGCCCCCTTTCCCCAACGAATCTCTTTGACAATAACAGGGATGCGTTTTCCACAATATGTATATTGAACTTTGAAAATACGGCTTCGCTCTGTTGTGACCATCAATTCCCTGTTTGGATCTGTGCAAACTTCCTTAACCCAGCCTGGTAGGCCTCCACGATTTTGCAGGACGTTAATAATCCCTGCTTCGCAGTCCGTCGGTATTGGTTTCGGTCTGAGAAATGAGATTTTGAAGAATTTCGAGAGGTCCTAATAGAAACGTGACATCGATGAGCCATTTTTTGGACAGAAAGAATAACAGGGTTGCAATACGAACGGGCGATGGCATGCCCCCAAGTCGTTTCTGTGGAAGAGCGTGCAGAATAAATACATGATACGTGAAGATGAGATACTCTTCAAATTACCATCAACACCGTATTGTTGTTTTGACGAGCTTCAAGGTACATATATGGCATACCTGCGGCGCACGCAAAGAACAGGGAAAGAATGAGACTTGCAAGGGCCATTTGAGGGATCGAGGAGTGAAGGACCAGCCTTCCGGGGCAGTTAGGATCCGTTACGATATTTAAAGCACGTCCGGTTGGAAACAAACATCAGAGTTGATAGCCATCATTGTTGGACAACTGATTTCGATAAGACCATGATGCTTTTCGATCAACCCGGAGCTTCGAAAACCATGTGTGGACTTGCCAGTATCACCAAACCGACCCTCGGAAACAAAGGTAATCCTATCCTAGCGGATTGCTCATGACAAGATCGGCGTGCGTTGCTCAAAAATTCAAAAAAATTCGACCATACGGGCATGCCTAACGCGTTCAAGCTATAGTTGCCGTTTAACCCGACGTACTCCCCATTGCCCCGCACCGCCGGACCGTCCTCTCTCCGTTCTGGTCCCGTGGCCCAGGGAGCTCCGTGGGTCGTCCCCAAAGGAATCCGTGGACGTGGAGGGGAAAACATGTGATCAAACATCCTATTCCCATACTTCGTAACTGTTAGGTATGTGTTCTAGTATTGTGGCCTCATGAGAGACATCCATTGCCTCTCTCCAGCTACCAGGCGCATGTGCTTCGTTCTGCTTGATAGTGTAGTCTTTTATAGAATCAGGACTGAAAAAATCAGTTGTAAGAATTCAAAAAAAAAAAAAAAAAAAAAAACCCGCAATCGCACCCTCGGATCAACGCATTTTTGTCTCCATATCTTCGTCTAGCAGCCTTCACCAGCTCTTCCACCCGTCCCGTATGACGATTTGAATCGCTTATGGAAGTGCCTAGGAACCTCGTGATAAGGTAATGCGTGTTCGTTCTTCGGTTGTATCCGCGACCAAGGAGATAACGAATTCGCTTTAACCGATTGCTTTCCTTGTGAACTACGTCTTTGTCCCAGCGAACTTCCTTGACAATAACGAAGGTCTCTACATCATGATATGTATATGTGGCCTTGTAAATACGGTTTCCGTGGTCTGTCATAGGTATCAGCAAGTCCTTCTTTGCCTTGCAAACTTTCTTGATCCAGCCTGCTGGGCCTCCATGGGTTTGTAGGATGTCAATAATGACTGCTTCATGATCCGGTGTCGGTTTAAAAAATGACATGCTAGTGAATATCGGGACTTGCTAATAAGAAAAAAAATAAAAATAAAATAAAAAAACACAATAGTGAGGCTATTTTGAGACAGGAAGAAAATGAAGCCGTCACGAACCGCCGATGGCACGTTCCCTCGTTTCTGTGGGAGAGAGCAGAGAAAATTAATATATGGTGTGCGCAAAGACGGAGGTACCTTCAATTACCATCAACGCTGTGCCATCGTTATCTTGACGAGCCTCAAGGTACAGATGTGGTAGACTTGTAACACATGCGAAGAAAGAGGAAAGGACGAGACTTGCGAAGCGCATTTTCTTTTTCTTTTTCTTTTTCTTTGCGTCGAGGAGTGAAGGACCTGCCTTACGGGGAGCCCTATGAGGGTTGTGGTTCGACGATATTTGAAGTAAGTAAGTCGGGGAGCCCGGGACCGAATTGATTAGGATGTAGGGCGACTTGCCCTTCAGACGGATTTCAGAATTAGGGTGGGCCATTCGAAAATCAAACATCGGTGTTTGAAAAGTACTGCCCTCAGGCTGACTCAGGAACAGCGAACAAGCAACGTCAAGGGCGCAGCTTGTAGACTCGAGACTCACCTATGTTGCTCTGTGCATCCCTTGTGCATGTAAGGTCCATAAGTCTCTGTGCATCTCGGAATCTATAACCGCACCCATGACAACCGTATCGAGATACCGCCTAGTACGGGTTATGAGGTGTAGCTGTCGGCGATGGGGCACCCCTTGACACCTGATCGCAATCGCAGACACATCGGCAATGTGGCGGGACAGGGACTAAGTGTAGTACCATGGGCACTGACTTGTAGTAACAGTGACGAGGGGCATTCCTTCAGTGGAAGGACTTTAGCGTATCCTTCAACTCATTAGTAGTAATTCACTCGGAAGCGGCTGCGTTGTCACTAAGTATTACTTGAGTCGTAGATGTAGTGTGTCTCATGCTCAGGCTTTGTGCCGTTGACAACGGTCAGTGCAGTGGTTGGTGTTTACGGTCATGTTGGTTTACAACAGTTGAGAAATGGTGTAGTCGAGGCACGCGATGATGAGAGCTGACGGTCGCAATTGAATCTACCTGTAGCCTGACACGGCAGATCCCTCGCAACTACATGACCCAAGGAAATAGCGATTGAACGGCCATTAACCGCTTTTCATCGCCGTCTAGAATGAGACTTGTGAAGCGCATCATTTCACCGCGTCTCCGTTTTCCATTGAAGACAAGTAAGCAACCAGTATTTGCTGTCCCCTTGAACTTTGCGCCTACCCAATCCCTCGTTTGTCACACAGCCGTTCCTAATACTAGTAGTACGTTCTACTGCTGTCAAGCGTGCCTTGCACATGGATGGGATTAGCAGCCGTCTCCAGAATAAGAGATCTGCCACGACATGGCCGCGTTCTGTCCTATTTCGCCTCACTGACAAGACAAGACATCAAGCTTCGAGTTAGCCATTGGACTTGCGCAAGATGATGATGGAAGTTGCAGCCGTCACTATCGTTCAAAGAATGGTTTGCAGCCCAAACAGGCATCGTGCACCCGGTTTTTTGTTGAAGATGCAGAGAGCGTCCGCAATCTTGCAGTTGGTACGCCGCGCACGTCAGTTAAGCGTTAAGCTTAGTCAAGATCCGCGTCTAGCAGGCTTTTGGGACCCCCACCTTGCCTTTCATCGGTTGTTTCCCAGCCAGTCTCGCGATTCATTGGAGTCCATCAGTCCACGATTCGTCATCGTTCGAGCCTGCGGTTTCGTTCTCATCCTCGTGCGTGCGTCGACTGCGGGTTATACTCCGCGCCGTAGGTTCTTCTGGCGGCGTGGAGTGGTCATCAGCATCAGACCCTTTGTGACAATCCATCATCTCGCTTGCCTAATTTCCTTTTCCGATATACTATTTCTGTAAACAAGTGTTCAGATCCAGAATCCGGACTCGAACCGAAGCGAACAGGATGTGTTAAGCAAGGACAAGGCGGCATTTAATAGCAGCAAAGTGCAGTGTCGCTTCAAGTTGCTCTTATCACAAACTGAATGTCTGACCCCAAGGCCTCACCATTCATAACGGAGTTATTTGGGGCTTGCCGCGATCCAGGCCCCAGGAAAGCCTATGCATCAGTATAACCCAAGACTATCCGTATTCAGTCAGGAAAGCGGGAAGTTCATTGTTGACATCTATGCCGAAACCGTCCTATCTGGCACATTTTCGGTCGTCTTTAATATTGACGTCTATGTGTCTGACAGTAGCTTCTTGACTGTATCCTGGCAAAAAGTGTTTTATTTTAATCACGCTTAGACATTGAAAGTGCAGTTCATTTCGGAGAACCAGAGCCAATTTGAAGTTATCGTAACGTACGTACGGGTCGAACAAATACAGCGTCGAGCCAGGCAGCCGGATACAGGCAGAGGCTGGAGCCCCGTAGGGGACAACAAGGAAGTTACATCTGTGCTCAAGGACTGCAAGGTGCAGGGGGTTATCACGGTTAATGAGTATTACGACCAGCAGACGAAACTTGCGAGTGCTGCTACATATATTCTGTAAGTTCAACCAAATGCCGTATTCGTACCCTGCGTCGTCTTCGCCAAAGGGGATCATTCGTCACTACTAGAGGCCGATAAGTGCGGGGACTGCGGGGAAATTGAACGCCTTTCTGATCGAAATGGAATATGGCTTGCTTGTCAAATCAATGGGAACGGACCCGAATAACGCAATTGTAGGCACAGGCCACTCTCGTCTTTGCAGCATGCCTCGTCTTGAAACATCCCAGTCAGTTCTTTATCTTGTAAAATTGCGAGGGCAGTGGTCGTGTACGCATATTCAGAGTCCAACTAGGCCACTTGTAGACTTTCAGGCCAGTGGGGGATTCAATAACATTATTCCGCTGATGTTGACCTGAAGGGACGGGGAAGAGACTTAGCCTAGATAAGATGGCAAGTACTGCAGTGTCAAAGTGTGCGAAGGTGGTGGTGGCTGCACTTATCTCCAATTGAAGTGGGATGATCAGAATAGACTCATGAACATAGCAGTGGCCTCTCGCCCCCGGCGCCTTCCCATGACCACTCTGCGCGCAAAGAGAAATTGCAACCCTCACCACATTCTTGCCGCCCCGCAGCAGGTAGCTCATTGTGAACAACAAACCTATGCACAATGAGTGCCACGGGTTTCTGTTTGGGGTTCTTTGATGAGGCTAATCGCCGATTAGCGAGGCAACTCAAGCGTGTGAAGCGCGCTTGAAACCATGACTTGGAAGCGATATTACCGTGAGAAAATTCAAATCTCCATCCTTGCGTCCGTCACGCGTCAGTACTTCAGTATTGGTCCATTGTACTAAATTAACTCTTGCGCTATAGCCAAAGTCCGGGGAGGTATGTACCACAACCTGAATGCAGAGTTGGAGCGTCTCATTCAAGTGACCCCCGCTCAGGGACTCCGACTGGACGTCCAATTTCCGCCAGAAAGATAATGTCCGGAGCATGCTGGAGAATATAGAGCATGATGAGTAAAATGGGCGTGTCCCTGGTCGGATGTCGGAATAACGGAATTATGAACATTGAAATGTGCAAGTCTTTGTGGCGTAATGTATAAATCTGGATACGGTCACTTGCGGCTTTGGTTTACTGGTAAAGCGAAAAACAAGATAGCTAGGGTCAGTTCATCCTAAATTCCAATCCGGATGACGTGTAGTATGATGGGTTGAATGGAAGGCTTCCCCCAAAAAGTAAACTCCGAGCGCATACTGACGATATCTAATCCCAGGGAAGGCCAGTCCTAACCGTATGAACGCGCCAAGCCAAAAAACTTTCATTAAATCCCCATTTCACCTAACGTAGAGAAACTTGAGAAACATTGCAGTGTTTGGTTGTACATTACTTGTCAGTAGGTATAAAAGGCGACGATCGATCCTCACCATCCAACACTCTCCAGCCTTTGTTATCGAACAAATCGTTTCCTTTCTTTCAAAGGCAAGCACCAGTTGACCCATATCCATACTTGTGTCTTGACCTGCGATCTAGATGGCAGCAACAAATCTTGCTATAATAAATGAAACCTACGATTACATTGATGCCGCCTTCAACCAGGCGCACAATCTTCTTCCGCCGGGCGCAGATTACAACAATGCCGGACCTGGATTTTACGCGGTTGCAGTCCGGCCGGGTGGGTTACTCTGTAGTGGTAACTTTGCGGGAGTTGGGGCCAACGTTAACCTCGCCGTGAATCAACCGGGCGTAAGATCCTTACACTGTCATGACCAACATCATTAATAAACTCCATTGCAGCCGCGACCACCATTCGTCGTGACAAATAACGCTGCCGATACGGTAAACGTCGCGGTTGGGGCAGCCGCTTATGCCATTCCACCAGGGGGAAGCCAGGGTTTTGTAAATCTGGGAAATTATGTACTGACCTTCCAAGCTGGTGGGGCGGCGATAATCAATGTCAATTTCCAAACCATTGACATCGGTAACGTCAATTTGACTGTTTTCTAAGGTCAGCTCTTCTAGCTTCAATGATGCTTCAACTTGCAGACTCAGAGTCACAATGATTGGCAGACATTAAATTGCAAATCAACTTTGCATATGAATCGTGTTCAGTCACTGTGCCTTTTCTGTTGCCCCATTGAACTTGTACCTTGAACTATGTTTTCTGATGTGAATTGAGCTTTGTTGTATTGCACCGTATGGCGTACGGCCGTGGAACATTTTCAGAATGGTCACGTGGATACATCAGTTCATCACGTGTCTGAAAGTTTCCCACGCGCATTCGGAGGGCAAGATCACCACTGTCCGGGATACAGAACGAGACTTGTGAAGCTTGTTTTGGCAGTGCCGTCAATGTGGTCACGAAGCTGACTCTAAACTCCTTCTCATTCGCGCTTTATGCTTCTCAACCATCTGGATCATTCGATATCACTGTTCCTAGTTCCAGAATCGGTCAAGAAACAGGCGGAGGAGTATCTTGTCGTCCGCGAATTCTCCTCATGTAGCTCCAGTCATAAGAAACACTCCGCTTGGTGCACCAGCCTTAACCGGTAACCAGTAACTGCATGCTCTTGCCATTTCACATTCTATTTCTGCAAGGACCCACCAACGGAGCGAATAACGCACCTGGAGTATGTGAAAAACTTGAACTCAGTGTTTCATCCAAGAGCTAATGATCGAGGCCTAGTACATGGGTTTTTGCGTTTCTTGATAGATATGTACATATAACGTCGCGGCGTGCGTTAAATAGCGCAACATGCGCGCTCCAGATCCTGTTGGCGGCGCTTGCTTGTACTTCAATATTTGGCGCGCTAGTCTAGTGAATGGGCGTCGTCCTGCGTTCTGCCTGTGTCATATAGCGTTCCAGTATCATCCCACCGCGTTTCAGTTTTCCAAGATAGTAAACGACAAGCATTCTCCATCCCCTTCTTTGCCTAGCTCTAGCCTTTGTCGCCTTGTCATTGGTTCGTCGTATGCGCAGAATAGGAAGAGAGAGAGAGCGAGCAGAAGCGTTAATGAAGGTTCCGATGGCGCTGGACATCGCCAGCGTTCTATAAAGATTTTCAGTTCCAAGTTCAAACAACTATGGCAGCACCCTCGTACCTTGGGATTACCAGGACCAAGAATCCGAAAGTCCCACTCGTCGAGCCCGCTCAGTGTCCTTCAAGTGCCCTTCTTGTCTGCGTACCCAAGCCCTCGTTTGTCACCCAGCCATTCCCGGTATTCGTAGCCGTTCTATTGCTGTCGAGCGTGCCTTGCATATGGATGAGATTAGTAGCCGTATCAGGATGGCGTTGCTGGTGTCAGCAACTTTTGCTTTTTTTGGTATTGAATCAATGTTCCTGCGCACCTAGCTCCAACAAGGAGTTTGCAGTGTTCCGAGACACGGTCTGCAAGAGTCGGCGGCCCGCTGTCCACGAGAGAAAATGAAAAGACTTGCTTTCGAAGAGCTCTGAGCCATGCCCGTGTTCTATCCCATTTTGACACATTTCTGCCAGTTCTTTATCTTGTGAAACTGCGAGGGCAGCGGTTGTATAGGCAGAGTCCGACTAGCCCAGCCGTAGACTTTCAGGCCAGTAGGGGATTCAATAAGAGCATTATTCCGCCAGTATCTGCACGTGGTTTTATACAAAAGGCGTCTTTACCGAGGAACGCGCTAGCCCGAAAAACTTTCATTAAATCCCCATTTCATTTAACGCAGAAATACTTGAACATTGCAGTGTTTGGTTGCGCATTGGTGGTTAGTAGGTATAAAAGGTGACAATCGATCCTCACCAGTACCATCCAACACTCTCCAGCCTATGTTAGCTTTTGAACCTTTCTTTCAAAGGCAAGCACCAGTTGACCCATGTCCATATTTGTGTCTTGACCTGCGATCTAGATGGCATTGAACAATCTTGCTATAAGGAATAATACTCAGCAATAACATTCTAGTCGGTCCCGATGATGTAATCATTCTGCCGGGGGGAGTTGAAAACGATGTCGGACCTGTATACGATGTTGAAAACATGGGTGGGGTACGACTATTTGGTGGCACTTTCATGCAAGCTGGGGCAAACGTTAACATCGCCGTGAATCAACTGGGCGTAAGATCTTTACACTGCATTATTAATAATAGACTTCATTGCAGCCAGTACAACTCGTTGTGATAAATCACACTCCTGGTCCGGTGAATGTAGCGTTATTGTTAGGGCCATTCCTTACTGCCATTCCGGCAGGGGGACACGCGATCTCTGTGAATCCGGGAAATGATTATGTAGTGTCCTTCCCCGGTGGCCCGGCGGAGACGATAACCGGTATCAGTTCCCCAGTAAACGTCGGTGTCAATTTGACCGTTTTCCGATGAGGTCAGCTCTTCCAGCTTCATGCTTCGACTTGCAGACTCACAATGATTGGCAGACATCAAATTGCAAAATCAACTTTGCATACGAATGGTGTTCAGTGTGCCTTTTCTGTTACCCCGTCTAATTTGGACCTTGCATTATGTTTTCTGATGCCAATTGAATTTTGTTGTTGTTGATGTCGTGTACCGTGTCAAACGTCCTGGCTTTCGCAAGCGAGCAAAGCATGACTTGGTTAGCGCTTGGGCAAGGTCACGTGGACGGCACGTCCGCTCGTCATCTTCCGGTCTACCCGCCACTCCTGACGCATTTTGCTACTACGAATGGCGCGACACCACTTCACCAAGCAGTCGCGAGTTTCAAAACCCTCTTCATAGGTCCCGCACATTCTAATACGGTGGTGTCATACCCAGTGGGCAAGATCGGGCTTTTCATCGCTGTCTGGGACAGGAAGGACAGAAGAGACTTGTGAAGCCTGGAAACTGGATCAATGGTGTTGGGGCGAGCGGTAAGTACTGTCAATCCGCGAAGCTAACTTTAAACTCCTCATTCGCGTTTTATGCTTCTCAGCCATCTAGACCATTCAATATCACTGTTTCCAGTTCCACAGCGGAGGTATTTTCTCGTCCGCTGATTCTCCTCATGTAATTCCGATCGTAAAAAAACACTCCTCTCGGTGCACCGGTCACCAGTAACTGCATGCTCTTGCCATTTCACATTCTGTTTCTGCAAGACGCGCCTCACGCTATAGAACATTCCTCAAGTTTCATGTCTGTGTATGCACTTCTTGATGGTGATTCATCATTTATCAGAACGCCATTGCTCCGCTTACAGGTCGTCCCTTTTCGCACATCGCCTTCTCTGCTATGCTTCTGTCCCGTCCCACCTTCCTTCTTCTGGCTTGTTCAACATGCGCTCGGAAAATATCTCCCAAAACATCAAGAAATATCTGTTCGACATTGTATAGACCCCCCCTCCCCATATGCGTCCACTCTCAAACCTGGTCGTTCTTGCTTATCTTGCGGTACATGTGGCAGATACATCCGTTTTTTGCGCAGGGATGCCTGATCTGGACTGCCCTGCGTGCGGCGTGTGGGCGCATATGTATATGCAGATAGATCTCTGGATATCATTCCTCCCGCATTCCGAGGGGATCCCGTGTGGGTCGCAAACATGCTCGACCCCAATGATGGGATAACAGACGCGGTAAGTAATGCCTCCACGGCAGCAATCGTGCGGCAAAGGGGTGGCGCAGAAAACAGTATACTCCCTGACAAGCTGACATCCGACACGGTCGACGGTAAGCTTACGCCTTTGCGAAACGCAACTCTGGGTGAATGGGGTATTATGCTAGCGAAAAAGCGAAGCCACAATGTCTCGATGCCCGTTCGTGATGGTTTTAATACAAATCTTTGCAGGAACGCGGGTCCGGTAAGGGATACAGCCATACACGGCACGGCGTATTTGACGTATACAACGTGGACGGCTGCCTGGATTTGTGACTGGACTAAAGGATGCGGTACGTTTCTTGCATTGCGCGTCACGAAGTGTTTGTGAACTTGTATTACGAGTTCAATAGTGAGCTACTGAATCACGTCTTCAGCGAACACTCGAGTCTTAAGTGTGTCGTATATGGCAATTTTCATTCGGAGACAAATCTGGCAGTCTCTGCCACAGTCACTTATATTTGTCACTTTTGCGTTTTACCTTTTTGTCGAGAACGAGACAAAGACTTTATTTGATGGCTACATATTTGAGACATATTCTATTTATTTATTTTCTGCGCCACTGGCAAGAGATCAGGAGGACAGTGCAAGTCAAGAATATGAACCCTGCATCGACTCCATCCCGTCAAGTCCTCCGTTTGTCTTCTAGATCGTCAGCCAGAGGCCGTATGCGCAAATCGTTGAATTCACTTTCTCATTGTCGTCAATATCATTCGTGTCCTCGTCTCGTTCCCAGCCGTTCCTCTACGATCTCATCTTTTCACCCTCGAATTGCGTGCGGAAAAGTTGGCGGATTAATTTTATGTTGTTATCTTGAAGAGCTTAGTGTTGCGTTATTCGAGTCCCTGGTTTCTTAGGGCTCGGCAGTTGAGGAGATGCAGTGGCCTTTGACATGTCTTTGTTTGTTGCCGGAGGCAGAAGTCCAGACTTTGCGTCGTGATGGTATCGGAGAGTGTGGATGTGTGTGGATTTTCAACGCATATAGGCATCGTGCACCCAGTTTTTGTCGGAGACACAGAGAGGCATCCGCAACTTTGCAGATACACTGAGCACGTCGGTCAAGATTCGCGTCTAGCAAGCTTTTTGCGACTCATCTTCTTTCATCGGTTGTCCCGATTCAATAGCACCATTCTGCCGATATTTGGACCTGAAAGGACGGGGGAAGAGGCTTAGATAAGTTCTCCAGCCGTGCGAAGGTGGTGGCTACTGCTACCCTCTCGCCGCCACCTTCACCATGGCCGCCCTCCTGGCACTCTCGCAACCCTCACCGCATTCTCACCGCTCCGCAGGAGGTAGTTCACTGTGAACAACAAACCTATGCACAGTGAGTGCCACGGGTTCCCGTCTGGGTTGTGAGGAGTAGGATTCACCATCCTTACTATATGTCAAATGTGACACCGCGGCTCTGAGATCTGATTGCCAGTCTTGGTCTATCGTACTAATTAGTAGCAGCTCTTGCGCAATGTCCAAAGCCAGAGGTAGGACCACAACCTGAACGCAGAGCTTGAGCGTCTTATTCAAGTGACCTCTCTCAAGGACTCCGACTAGACATCTAACTTGCTCCTGAAAGACAATTTCCGGAGCATGCCGGAAGAGACGATACTAGGCCTCCCCAACGTTACTAAGCCCTACTATCATGGCCCAGTTGGATCAGGTCCGATTCCAGCTCCTCGAGTTGTTGATCGAGAAAAATATGTGTTCTCTATTTTGTAAATCAACGTCTACGAGCTGATGTTCTTTGACCACCCCAAGTTCGTCATCTTCACCTGGCAGAAACTTCAGCAGCATAGTGTCATGTATGGGAAATCGATAATGCCATGATAATCGATAATCGGCTCCAAGTCTCCCTGACGAAAATAGAGAATGACGAATATCACCGGTTACCGGTTAGTGATTTAGCCGTGTGAACTTTTGTGACGTAACCTCCTGAAGATAGAACATGACAGGTAGAATGATTCTATCCCTGATCAGATGTCAGAATAACGGAATCATTAACATTGAAATGTGCAAGTCTTTGTGGCGTAATTTATAAATCTGGATACGGTCACTCGTGGTTTCGGTTTTCTAGTAAAGGAAAGAACAAGATAGGGGTCAATTCATCCTAAATTAAATTCTAGTCCGGGTGACGTGTGGTATGAAGGGTTGAATGGATTCCCTAAAAAGTAAACTCCGAGCGGTTTCTGCCGCATTTTGTCACTACGAATGCAGGACACTTCACCAAGCAGTCGCGAGTTTCAAAACCCTCTTCATAGGTCCCGCACATTCTAATACGGCGGTGTCATACCCAGTGGGCAAGATCGGGCTTTTCATCGCTGTCTGGGCCAGGAAGGACAGAACGAGACTTGTGAAGCTTGGAAACTGGGCCAATGGTCTTGGGGCGAGCGGTAAATGCTGTCAATGCGCGAAGCTGACTTTAAACTCCTTCTCATTCGTGTTTTATGCTTCTCACCCATCTGGACCATTTGATATCACTGTTTCCAGTTCCAGAATCGGTCAAGAGCCAGGCGGAGGTATTTTCTCGTCTGCTGATTTTCCCCATGTAACTCCGGTCGTAAAAACACTTTGCTCCGTGCACTGGTAACCAGTAATTGCATGCTCTTGCCATTCTACATTCTGTTTCTGCAAGATGCGTCTCACGCCATAGAACATTCCTCAAGTTTCATGTCCATGTGTCTACTTGATGATGGTTCATCATTTATCAGAACGCCATTTTCCGCTTACAACTCACAAAGAAGGAAAGAAGCCCGTCCCTTTTCGCACATCGCCTTCTCTACTATGCTTCTGTCCCGTCCCCACCTTTCTTCTTCTGGCTTGTTCAACATGCGCTCGGAAAATTTCTCACAAAATATCAAGAAGTATCTGTTCGACATTGTATAGACCCCCCCTCCCCATATGCGTCCACTCTCAAACCTGGTCGTTCTTGCTTGTCTTGCGGTACATGTGGCAGATACATCCGTTTTTTTGTGCAGAAATGCTTGATCTAGACTGCCCTGCTTGTGGTATATATATTTGCGGATAGATCTCTGGATATCATCCCTCCCGCATCCAGAGGGGGATCGACCCCAACGATGGGATGACAGACGCAGGAAGTATTGCCTACAGGGCGGCAGTCGTGCAGAAAAAAGGTGGCGCATAAAACAGTAATACTCCCTGACAGGTCGATATCCGACACGGTAGTCACTGCCGTCGCCTCTGTTTCAAAACGCAACTCTGGGTGAATGGGATATATTATGCCTGAAGTGCCTTGGCCATACTGCGGGATCGCTGGGAATTCGCAATAGGCCAACAAAGGCTGACCGAGTGTTTGGCTGGCGGATGGTCAGGCGGTCAGGTAGCGCTCGGCCTGGCGTGCCCTGGCTAGGGCTCGCCCACCCTTTTGTAGATGTAAATCTTCCCTGGATTTGCGCGTAAAAGATACCCCGAAACATGAAGGAAACCCTGCCTGTTAAATCTCGCCTTTTCCCTGGCAGACAGGAGCCCTTCTGAGGGCTTAAAGGTTAGTTCAATCATCATCTGTGAAGATGAGGGCAGGTTAAGGGACAGCCTCGGTCCAGGTGGTCTTCATCCCGCTGCGAACCCATGGGAGGCATTGGTTGCGAAGGATGATGTGGGGGCTGGGTGGCTATTTCGTCGACAACCTGCTTTTCGCGCTTGAGCATGAGGCATGAGGCCGAGGCTCTGAGGAGAAATCATTAATCAGCCAATCTGCGAGATCATAAGACGGCGATCAAAACCTACTATTTAATCTCCAACTTGAACTTGAAGTACATCAGAATATCTCACCTTTCCATGACCGCCACACTCACCGCATTCAGCTCACTTTGAACTATAAACGGGTGTCCGTTTGGGGTTCTTTGATATGCAAGGATGATGACAGGAGGCCGATAAGCACCAGTAATGAGAAACATTCTCACAATCACCATCCGCCTTGGTACATTATAGTAATTAAATCTTGCGCGATAGCCAAAACCAGAGGTGTGGACCACAATGCAGAGTTGGAGCGTCTTACACAAGTGACCTCTTTCAAGGACTCCGACTGGACGTCTGACTTCCTCCTGAAAGACAATGTCCAGAGCAGCCAGTGCTGGAAGCGACGACGCTTCCCCAACGTTATCCCTCAAGGATCATGGCTCAAATATGGGTAAGTTTGTACCTGTTCTCGTCTCAGGCTAAAGATGGGTTACAACCTGCCAACTCGAACCTTGACTACGTATTCCACGTCATAACTACAAGATTATTTACCTTGTCGATGGGGATGAAGAGGAGTTGAAGAAGATGGTGGTAGACAAGTTTGTTCAGGTTTGATTCAAGCTCTTCGAGTCGGAAGAGCAAAAGCTGGGCAGTAGTTTCGTCATTTGTTGCTCGAAAAAATTATCTGATTGTAAATAAACGTCTACGAGCTCATGTTCTTTGACCACCCTTCGTCATCTTCATCTCTACTTCAGCAGCTGAGCAGCATAGTGTGATGTAGGGGAATTGACAATGCCATGGCCCACGAGTCCGGTGATATTTGGCTCCAAGTATGACGGGTAGAATGGAATATCTGTCAGAATGTGTGAACTTTTGTGGCGTTACCTCCTAAAGATAGAGCATGACAGGTAGAATGTCCTGGTCAGATGTCATAATAACGGAATCATGAAGATTGAAATGCATAAGTTTTAGTGGCGTAATATATAAATCTGGATACGGTCACTGGCGGCTTCGGATTACTGGTAAAGCGAAAAACAAGATAGGGGTCAGTTCATCCAAAATCCCAATCCAGTTGACGTGTAGTATGAGTATGATGGATTGAATGGAAGGCTTCCCAAAAAAGTAAATTCCAACATCCCGATGACTTCTCTAGTCCCCCAGAGTCTGCACATGGTTCATCAAACAGGCTGTATGAACGCGCCAGCCCCGAAAAAACTTTCATTAAATCCCCATTTCACCTAACGCAAAAACACTTGAAAAGCATTGCGGTGTTTGGTTGTGCATTGCCGCATTTGCGTGCCAGTCAGTAGGTATAAAAGGTGACCATCGATTGCCTCACCATCCAACACTCTCCAGCCTTTGTTAGCTTTCGAGGAAATCGTTTCAAAGGCAAGCACCAATTGACCCATGCCCATACTTGTGTCTTGACCTGCAATCTAGATGGCAACTATTAGGATAACGAATAATACATTGAATCCCTTTCAAGTCACCTTCAACGGTGTTGGAAATCTCGTTAATCCGGGCCAAGATCAAAACCATGTCGGACCTGCAAATTACGTGGTTGCGAACCCAGGTGTGCCACCACTCTTTGAGGGCGAATTTGCGGGAAATGGCGACGTTAACATCGCCGTGAATCAGGGCGTAAGATTCTTACATTACTTACATAGTATGACTATCATTATTAATAAACTTCATTGCAGCCGCCAGCACAACTGACTGTGCAAAATAACACTCCCGGTCCGGTGAACGTAGTGGGCGTGGGACCCATTCCGGCAGGGCAAGCCCAAAACTTTGCGGCTCCGGGAGATTATATATTGACCTTCCCTGGTGCGGCGGCAATAGTCAATATCGATATCCCAGCTGCGAACATCAGTAACATCGTTTTGGCTGTTGCCTGAGGTCAGCTCTTCCAGTTTCATGCTTCAACTCGCAGATTCACAATGACGGGCAGACATTAAATTGCAAATCAAATGAATCGTGTTCAGTGTCCCTTTTCTGTTACCCTTGTACTTTCCACTATGTTTTCTGATGTGAATTGAATCTTGCTGTTGTTGACATTGTGCCGTGTTAAACATCCTGGCTTTCACAAGCGAGCAAGGTAAGGTCGCGTGGATGCGGCCCCCTTACATCACGTCCGCTTATCGTCATCATCATCTTTCAGCACACCCCCGCATTTCCCCACTGAGGAGTTGCTAACGCGTGCGTGATATTGCTTCACCAAGCAGTCGCGAGTTTCAGAACCCGGAGAGCCGCGCCCATTCGCCTGCTCATTTCACCCCTCATTCTCAGCTAGCTGAAGATTCAGAGACTTGCGAAGGCTAATTATATCATTTGTAACTCGAATTTTGCAAGCACATGGGTCTTATCTGCTCTAGATTTTTTTGTGGAAAGTGCTATTTATTACATGGGAGCTCTGATAGAGAGCGACACGTTGTTGAGTGATATTATTCCCTTGATATTATTGATTTTCCTTGTTCTTACGGTGGCTGAAAGAGGTTTGGCCATGGGAGGGTACGGAGACTGGATCTTCGAAATCGAGTAATGATATCTCCCTCGCGCTAAACCATCATGAGCATTAAACATACGTCCGCCGTTATTGACCTGCTCATCTCTAGGTCAGGCCAGCGGCAATACCTTTGCGATGAAGTCTACCCAGATCGTCGCTTGATAAGCACCGAAGAAGCGGCCAGAGGTGTACTAAAGACGATAATCAAAAGAGGCACACACAGAAAACGGGGGAAAACTTTACCTTTCGGCGCAGCGCGGTCCTCCTAACACCGGAAGGGCCAACCAGGAAGTCATGAGTCGTGAAAAAGGGGGCTGTCACACATAGGAGACGTCGGCACTTTCTCGCATAGGAATGGTGATACTTCAAAGTGGGTAGGGTACACAAAAAGCATAACTCCGGGCGTGGAACAGAACCTAGTGTTCCGTGTGTAGTAGACGGCAAGACGTAACTAGGCTATGTATCAAGGCTCAAAAGAGTGGTCAGTCCGGGAAAAGGGCCCTATGGCGGCGTCGGGCCGCAGGCGGTTTGTGATGAAACGGGACCAGGGCATCAAATGTGACCGCTGAAGCTCTGAAGGGTTAGCTTTAAGAAAAGCGATCAAACCAACGTAGTTATTATCTCGTCGTAAGAAGGAAGGGAAGGAGAGAAAACGGTCATTAAATTTGGGACACTCACATATGATATGGGCGCGTGTCAGAGGAGTGCGGTGGGTGCAGAAAGTGCAATGAACCGGGGCTTGCGGGAAAAATCGACGTCGATATTCTGCCGATGGTAGGTGGCCCGTGGTAAACCGGACAAAACGAGCAAATAGCTCGAGGGAATCGTCGCATTTGGTCATAAAACGGGTACGGGTCTTGCCCAAAGTGGGTTTAACGGTGCGATGAGAGGCATTTATGCGTATGAGATTGTTACCGCGAGTCTTCTGGGAAAGCTGGCAAGCACTTTCTGTTTTCTACGTGCGGCCATATTTGAAGGCGGATAACTTTCCACCTGTCATCCTCACTTCCCGCTCAACGTTTCGCGGTATTCTGGATAAGCACATGTTTCAGCTCTGCGAACCATGCAAAAATGATCCTTGTAGCCTAGCACATCATCACCAATACCGTCGCAGTGCTTGTGAAAGGTGGCTTAGGTGGCACTAGATGGCCATCCGAGTCCCGAGGGGGTTATTCAGTCCAGTAGAATCCGCTGTAAACGAAAGAGTAAGTATTACATGGTCAACGTGGGCACCACGAAGGGCCAAAGTGAAAAATTGCTGGGCGGCGTCAAGAACGTCGGCCCCCAGATGAGATCCAATTGGGGACGCCCGGGCAGTCCCTGCCTCTTCGTCACACGCCGCTGAAACTCAAGCCTTGGAAATGGCCTGCCGCCATTTGCTCGATTGCTCTTACGAAGGCCACGCGCTCTTCCTGGTTGATAACGCTGCTGCTGCCAGAAGTGTCTTCTCCTCCGATATCTGCGACGGCCAGCACATTGCCATCCGCTTCTGCAAGTTCCTCCGGCTCTGGCTTTCGTCGTCACAAGCCAATCAGCTCACCGTATCGTGGTGCCCCAGCCACATGAATATCCCAGAAAATGAAGCTGCAGACCGGTTAGTTGCCGCTTTGGACACTCCCGCTTGTCCGGCTCTGCGCACACGTGTCGCCGCTCAAAAACACTTTCGTACCACTGCGGGCACCCCGCGTGGCTCTCCCACAAGACCCGTGGCTTCAACTTGATACGCATCAACGACACCCGGAGGCCGCTTACACCCTGCCTGGGCAGTCGGCGCTCCCGCTTCGTCTCTCAGTGTGATGACTCGCCTCGTCTCTTTGCGCGGTTTACCCGCTTCGCTACAGGCCAATATTATGCCTTCCGCCGAATACAGGCGTCGCTTCTTCCCAGGCGCTCCAACCTATTGTGCACTCTGCCCTCTCTGGACCCCCGCGACCCGTTCCCATATCATCTGTGAGTGTCCTCATTTTCCGCCTCCTTTCACTTCGTTTCCAGCGTTCCTCCGTCGCGATAAAAACTACACCGGCCTCGTGGCCTTCCTGAAAGCCCACCCGTCCGCCGCCACCTTTGATGCCATGGTGCCTTACGCCCACCACCCTTCCCGTCGCCGCCCACACCGGCCACTTTTCCCAGATTAACGGACTCGCCTGCCGGTTGTCATTCCCTATTTTTCCTGTAGCTACCATCGCTTACCACACGGGGAATGTGGTCCTCTCTCTGCTGTCGCACACGATGTCGTACATACTCTAGTTCCCAATACATATCTTTCCTATGCGAAAAAAAAAAAAAGGGGCCGATCCGTGACGCGTGACGGTTGAAACAATGAAGACGCACTTGGCCTGTCACTTGTGCGCGGAGCAGATTGGCTGAACGTCGAACGCTCTCTGCGTGAATGGCCATATTTGACGGGGGCCGTCATCTTCCACCTATCATCCTCACTTCTCGCCTAACGGCGCGCAGAGCTTAAATATGTCCTTGTCCAGAATGGCGCAAAACTTGCAAAATCATCCATGCACATCATCAATACCAACAAATTCGAGGGTTGTCAGGGTGTTGATGGACATGAAGAAGTCGCTGTTGTGACAGTACGTGTCATAATCTGGTGCATCGCCGTTGTACCGTATCATACTTGCATCTTGCTTGTGGGTCGAACGATCAATCTCCCTCTCACTACTCTGTTGACCCGGCCATGATCTTTTCAGGAGTTGTTGCTTGTGCCACGGAAGTACATGCTTAGGGTGCTTTTCAAGCTTTCTGTGACGCTCTATAACTTCCAGAGACAGACGTTGAAGTCCTTTCAGCCGGTATCACTGCCCTTGGTGGTTAATGGCGAATTGCCCCCACACGCGATGTCACTCATCTTTTCTGCCTGTTCGACGCGTTTCCCAAGTACGAAACTGCTATGCGCTTCAAGGAGCAGACACAGACCCACGTCATTATTCCTCACTAGTTTGATGACTACATTCGGGGAATTGCTCGCCCATACTTGACAAATGACGGTGAAGGCTCCAAAAAGAGGAAGTGGAGAGTGTCGGTCAATGTGATATCCTCGTGAAAAAATGGAGAAGTGGTTGAGTATACATCAAGGCCGTCGGAGAGGGCAAAACAAGTGGTACTTTAGGTTGGGTTTTCTGCGTCCATGCAACGAGAGTCATCAATCGTCCAATGGATCAACTACTTCACTATCTCATTCCAAGGAGACCAATCGAAGGTTTCTCTAGCTACGTACGTGACAACATGATACTATCTGATTTACGACTTACGTCCCTCGGGAAGTATTAAGTATCGGTAACGAACTATACTGGAGAAGCGCGTGAACATCTCAAAAAGTTGATCACCGCAATGGGTGCCACATTTACACCGAGTATGTCGGGGAAAAACGCGGTTCTCATTGCCGCATGGTACGTTTCCTGTTAGCCATCGTCTTCCATCCTGACGCTGTATAATAAGCGTATCCGAGACAAAAACATCCAAAGCGGCCAGGTGGTCCATCCCCATTGTCAATCACACTTGGCTAGAGGATTATTTTGTCAAATTGCACAATTTGACCGTTGGCGTGGAGAAATACATTATCTTCCCGCGTGGTATCGATTTCTCCAAGATGCTCGGAGAGCGAGGGGTGAGAGGCTGCTTTTCTGTTGCTAGAGCAGCTGACGCAAATGCTGTCGGCAACGAAGACGCCATCGGAGTAGGAGGGTGGGTTGGACTTGAAAGTGAAGAAGAGCTCGATGCGTTAGAAAGGGAAGACGATCAATTCGACTTGGTCGAAACGGACGATGAAGCAAGTGTAGGCGGCGAAGTTGATCGTCCGCCCGTCATTGACGACGACTGGGAACCGGAAAGGATGTCGCCCTTTACTCAGGCGAGTGACAACGAGGTAGACGTTATGAAATTTGTGCAGAATGATGGCGACGCAGAGATTGCGGATGTTTCACCTCAGGCAAAGCAGATAAGCTAAGAAACGCAGGAGTGGCTCTTCCTTCCGTCTGGTGATGAAATGGAACACGCTGTGACTAAAGGCCGAGACATTAATCGGGATCAAATCCGAGGTGTCAAAATCTAACGTTAAGAGACACATTGCTGAAGCTGTCGAAATAGTAAGGTATGGACCACAAAGCTGGAGTGTCTTATTCAAGTGACCCCTCTCAAGGACATTGATTGAACTTCCTCCTGAAAGACAATGCCTGGAGCATGCTGGAAGAGACGACAGGCTTCCCCAACGTTATCCCTGTCATGAGTCAAATATGGATGAGTTTGTACCTGCTCTCGTCCCAGGCTAAAGATGGGTTACAGCCTGCCAACTGGAACCTTGACTACTGCGTATTCCACGTTATAGCTACAACATTGTATACCCCGATGGGTATGAGAAGGCGTTGAAGATGGTTATAGTTCAATGTCAAGCTCCTCGAGTCGGAATTAGTGAAAGCTGGTCTTGTACTAGTTTCGTCATTTGTAAGAATATTACCTAACTCTCTATTCTGTAAATCAATGCCTAGTACAAGCTAATGTGCTTTGACCACTGTTCGTCATCTTCCGTCTCTAGCAGAAAATTCAGCAGCTGAGCAGCATATGGGAAATCGATAATGCCACGGCCCACGAGTCCGGTGATAATTGGCTTCATGTCCGACTGATGAAGATAAGATCATGACAGATAGAATGAAATATTACCAGTTAGCTGTTAGTTGAATGGTGTGAACTTTTGTGACTTAACCCCCTAAAGATAGTGCACGACAGATAGAATGATTCTATCTCTGGTCAGATGTCAGAATAACGGAATTATGAAGACTGAAATGTGTAAGTTTCTGTGGCGTAATATATAAATCTGGATACGGTCACTGGCGGCTTCGGATTACTGGTAAAGCGAAAAATATGATAGGGGTTAATTCATCCAAAATCCCAATCCGGTTGACGTGTAGTATGATGGATTGAAAGGAAGGCTTCCCAAAAAAGTAAATTCCAACATCCCGATCACTTCTCTAGTCCCCCAGAGTCTGCACATGGTTCATCAAGCAGGCTGTATGAACATGCCAGCCCCGAAAAACTTTCATTAAATACTCATTTCACCTAACGCAGAAACATTCGAAAAACATTGTGGTGTTTGGTTGTGCATTGCTGGTCAATAGGTATAAAAAGGCCGTGACGATCGATCCTCATCATCCAACACTCTCTAGCCTCCTTGTTAGCTTTCGAACAAATCGTTTCCTTTCTTTCAAAGCAAGCACCAATTGACCCATGCCAATACTTGTGTTTTGACCTGCGGTCTAGATGGCAGAGCTTTCTATAACAGATGATAACGGTGATGTCATTCGAGTCACCTTCAACGACGATGAACAAATTCTCGTTCCACCACAATCCAGTGCAGACTATCCCGGAGAAGCAAATTACGTGGTTCGCTCACAGGCTGGGGAAGTACTCTTTCAGGGTCATTTTGCTGCAATTGCCGACGTTAATATCGCCGTGAAACGAACGGGTGTAAGATCCTTACACTGCTTAGTATGACCAACATCATTAATAACCTCCATTGCAGCCAGCACAACTCACTGTGGTAAATGGCACTAACGGTGAGGTGGATGTAGTGGGCCATGGAGCCGTTCAGAGAGGGATAAACAAGGTTATTGCGGATCCGGAGGGAGTTTATACAGTGACCCGTCCTGGTGCGGAAATAGTCAATATCAATATCCCAGCCGCGAACGTCAGTAGGATCTTTTTGGTGTTGTGAATCTAGGGTCAGCTCTTCCAGCTTCATGCTTCAGAAGCAACTTGTAGGCTCACAATGATTGGCAGACATTAAATTGCAAATCAAATGGATCATGTTCAGTGTGCCTTTTCTGTTGCCTGGTCGAACTTGTACTTTGCACTATGTTTTCTGATGCAAATCGAATTTTGTTGTTGTTGACATCGTGTGCCGTGCCGGCTTTCACAAGCTTAGGCGAAAAAAAAATTTCGTAACAAAGATTTGTATTACGAGTTCAATAACAAGTTACTGGATCACGTCTTGAGCGAGCACTTGAATCTCAGATGTGTCGCATATGGCGGTGTTCATTTTGCGGATGAAAAGACAAATCGAGGCGGACAGGAGTCTCTGCTACCCCCTGCTCTAGTTACTTATATTCAGCAGAGCAGCGGATATGTCATAGTGTCCCTCGCCAATCCAGACACCAGTTGGATACGGCTCGTGTTTGGATCCACCAACAAGCGAATAACGCACCAAGAGCATGTAAAAACTTGACCTCAGTGTTTCATCCAAGGGCTGATCGTCACTGAGACCTAGTACATGGGTGTTGTGTTTCTTGATACCACTCGCGTGCTCCAGATTTTGTTGGCGGTGCTTGCTTGTACTTGAATATTTGGTGTGCGCTCGGGAATGGAGTTCCACCCACTTATAGGTGAGCTGGAGCATCCGGGGTTTTTGAGGGTCACTAACCGTGATGATCTTACATTTCGAAAGTACGCGTACCAGATGGCGTTTTTTCCGTTTGAGCGCATTATCAGGCGCAAAGATAGAGTCGGACTCGTTTGTGCAGGTGACGTGGAACGGGGATGATGATTCAACCTATCAGGCATGGACGTTCTATTCGCTTCTGGTGACGGCAGTCGGAGGCGATCAGTTGACTTTCTGTGGAGGCAGGGCGCCCGCGTGGTCCTCTCTCGATGATATTTTGTGTTGAAAGTCGGAGTTTCAATCAACTATTTGTTTCCCTCGCGTGGCAACCACTCACGGAATTGATGGGAATGGCGGATCGACGCAGGAAGCGCCATCTAAGAGAAACGGGTTTGGAGGATTAGAGAGCGGGCAAGAAGGACTGGGAGAGAGATTAGGAGGACGAGGCGATACTGATGGAATGACGGGGTTGAAACCACGTCGAGGGGAATTTCAAAGATATGTGATAAAGAATGATAATGCGAGGGCGACGAACATCAGCGCACTGCATCGTCATCAATACGAGGCAGTGAAATTGGATATTCTTATTATATATTTAAGTACGGTAGAACCACTGGAATGGACGCCTTTCACTCGCACCTCGCGCCTCTCGCAGCTCTTTGTCAAGAGGAATACCCAAGGACAATCATGGCATGCGATAGAAGCCTTTCGGATGGAAGGCTTTACCGTTCGTCATTTTCATCTCTGACAGAAGCTGAGCAGCATAGTGTGATGTATGGGAAATTGATGATGCTACGACACGCGAGTCTGATGAACTTTTGTGGCGTAACCTCATAAAGATAGACCATGACAGGTAGAATGTCGCCCGGTCAGATGTCATAATAACGGCATCATGAAGATTGAAATGTGTGGCGTAATATATAAATCGGTAACAAGATAGGGGTCAGTTTCAAATCCGGACCACATATAGTATGAACTGAATGGAAGGTTTTCCCAAAAAGAGAATTCCAACACCCCGATCACTTCTCGTTCATAAAGAAGGTCTTTACTATATATATAAATGCGCTGAAAAACGTTCATTAAACCTCCATTTCACTTAGCGCAAAAACACTTGAACATTGCGGTGTTTGGTTGTACTTGTACACTGCTGGTCAGTAGGTATAAAAGGTGACGATTCATCCTCCCGGCATCCAACACTCTGCAGCCTTTGTTAGCTTTCGAACAAATCGTTTTCAACTCCCGCTACTTTTCTTTCAAAGGCAAGCACCAATTGACCCATGTCCGTACTTGTGTCTTGACCTGCAATCTAGATGGCTCTTCAAATAACAAATTTTAGCATTGGTGACATTGAAGTTAGCATCAACGGTGGGGCATTCGTGCCCATTCTGCCGGACGGAGGTCAAACCTTTGACGTGGTTGATAATTATGTGGTTCAACGCCAGGGTGGGGTAGGGCTCTGTAATGGTAACTTTGAGGGAATTGCCAACGTTACCATCCTCGTGAATCAAGCGGACGTAAGATCCTTACGCTGCTATAACTCACTGCTTCATTAATAAACCCCATTGCAGCAGCCAAGAGAACTCGTTGTGATAAATAACTATCCGTTCGATGTGCTGAACGTAGCGTCAGGGCCAATCATTAATCCTATTCCATCAGGGAGAAGCGCGCGCTTTGGGGCTCCGGGAAATTATGCCCTAAGCTTCCGAGCTGATGCTAATGGGGCGGCGATAGTCGATATTAATTTCACAGCCAACAATAAAGTCACTTTGATTGTTGTTTAAGGTTAGCTCTTCCAGCTTCATGCTTCGACTTGCATCGGACTCACAACTAATGATTGGCAGACATTAAATTTGCAAATCACTGACTTTGCATATGAATCGTGTTCAGTGTGCCTTTTCTGTTGCCCTGTCGAGCTTGTACTTTGCACTTTGTTTTCTGATGTGAATTGAATTTTGTTGTTGTTGACATCGTGTGCCGTGTCGAACGTCCTGGCTCTCACAAGCGAGGAAAGCATGAGCTATTTAGCGCTTAGACAAGGTCATATGAATACAGCCGTTCATTGGCAACGTCCGCTCGTCATCTTCTTTCAGCCCACCCTCCACTCCCTGCCAGATTTTCTCACTGGACAGTTGCGAATGCGTGCGGGACACCGCTTCACCAAGCAGTCGCGAGTTTAAGAACCCGCCGAGCCCTGTCCATCCACCAGCTCAGTTCACCCCTCATTCTCGGCTAGCGGTGAACTTGGAGTTTTGTCCAATTTCCCGAAACTTAGCCTTCCGACGCAGCTTTGAGCATGACAGATGTGGAATCGACTATACTTTTTTCAGCAGCATCAGTGGCTTTGCAGACGGTATTTGGGCAGCCACAAAGCACATTTTTGATTGTGCCATGCCGTAAAGAGCTTTCAAGTTTCCCAGAAACGAACATTCGTTTGCGAGCTCCTTTGGTACTGGCCATTATGCAATATGCGTTGGTCCCTGCTATGGCCGTCGGTATGACCTTCTGTGCATGTTCCTCCTACAATGTTCTCAAGGATGAGACCAATTAATCAATGTATTGTATCATATTGCTGAGGGGTCCCGGTCACGTTCTCAAACGTCCGATCTCTAAGAATCCTTCACCTATTTCTCTCCTGGATTTGATGGTATATTGGCAAATTCCATTGCTGAGCGATGTCGGGCATTGTCAAAGCTAAGGTATGTATCTGGGAAAATCAATTGAGAAGTTTGTTCTTTTTAGAATGAAAACATACTCCAGAATAACCCTACAACACTGACGACGAGGAAGCGGAGATGGTGTGGGACGAATGCAAAGTTGATGAGTTGCGTGGGTATGAAGACGCCCCTGAAAGTGGGGGGTGGGATAAGCTATTGCCAAGGACGGTGCAAGGCAGGGAACGCACCAGTTCCGTATCAGAGTAGGGACATACGCCTAGTGAACATACATCAATCAGTCCAAGGACGAAGATACGACAGGAAACATACGCGTTGAATTCATCTCTTAGTACTCTCTAGCCTTATGAGGAGACAAGCTTATAGAATATAGCAGTGCTTGCGGCATCCGTTTGCTGGTCATTGACCATGGCAACCCCTGCAACGGTTTCATCCTGCACCTTGCAGCCCTTGAGCACAAATGTAATTCTCTTGTTGTCCCCTACGGGGCTTCAGCCTTTGTTGGTATCTCGCGGTAACACGCCTACAAAGAGTTGGGTTCCATCGGTGGAGAACTTGATATATTCCGTCCAGCGCATATTGGTAGCTAGATACGCGCCGGAACCGTCATACCATGTCATGATGCCCTGATCCCCATCAAGACTGAGAGTAATTTCCAACCTTGTGAGATTCTTGTATGGCGCAGTAGACCAGTTGCTCTTCTGAACAATGGAGAAGACGATATCAACCGTAACGCCCGACGGAATGGGGTATACAGTGTTAGTATCCCTAGGCCCCTCTGGCGGGATGTTATAAATCGGCCAAATGCCGTATTCGTACCACGCGTCTTCTTCGCCAAGGGGATCGTCCGTCGCTACTAGAGGCTTGTCTAGGGATAACAGCGGGGAGTACGGGGAGAAAACCTTGCAGTCCGACTAGGCCAGTCAAAGACTTTCAGGCCAGTGGGGGATTCAATAGCATCATTCCGCCCATATTTAGACCTGAAGTGACGGGGGAAGAGCTGTGGATGGATAGGTCGGGAAACTGGGAAACAATACTAGACCGCAGCAACATGCCGTAAGCCGGGACTTGCGGAGGATACCTGATCTCTGGGTGGGTTCGGCGAGAAAGGCTTGAAAACTCTGTTTGATATCCGTGCGGATGTTAACGTCTAGCTCTGGTTGCTGGTGGTGGTTCGCGATCGACAAGGTACCATCAATTGAAGCACTTGTCCAGTTCTTATCTATTGAGGAAAAATGGAGAGATTCTTCCGGGAGAAGACCAGGATCGGGGAGGAGATAGTGAGTCGGGACGGAAGATAGAAACATGCGATCGAGCAAGAAAGTGAATACTTGCTTCCAATTGGGATCGCTGTGCGCTTCGAGTGTTGCATCCTCTGTGTCCTTGGATAATCCAGAGGATACCGCGATGCAATAATGCTGGTGACGTGAGAGAAAGTCTGGGTTGGTGCTACAATCGAGCAAGCCCTTTGCAGTGGTTTGTGCGGTCGGTGATCCTATTTCTTCAAACTCCATTTCTTCAAACTCCATTTCTTCAAACTCCAGTGATCTGCTTAGGCAGTTGGGGTTGGTAGTGCTAAAATCGAGTAAGCCCTCTGCAGTGGACCGTGTGGCCTATTTCTTCAGACTCCATTACTCAAACTTCAGACGCGCCTTCTCCAAAGCTGCATCCCCTATCTTCATGATTAGGTACTCCAGACCCGTGATGAAGCTACGATCAGCGACGGTAAGGATTTGACGAATAGGTGATATCCACGATATCCAAGATCTGGTCCGAACTTTTCAAGTCCTCCTAGGTCCAAGATTGCGGTGTGAGGTTGGGCATTGGGGCGACACGTCCGGGCACAAGGTGATCGCGTGAATGCGATATCCTTACTTCCTGTGGGGAAACGATCGCCGCGCACGAGAGTATATCCTGCGTGTATCCGTGTCTCTAACCTGGAGATCTTATCTGGTGGAAGGGGGGATCCACTGACCAGAGTTTCAATGGGGTCCTGGAGCGGCGGGCGGAGAACGTCAAGCGTGTTTCCAAGATGTATCACTTTATTACGAAGAGTCTTCGTTCCAGAGGGGGATACCTTGTACGTCCAACTATGCAAGAAGCACATCGCCACGCGTTTCCCATTGGGAATGGTTGCCACGTTCATGACGTTCTCGATGGAAACTAAATGAACGGAAACACTCGTGGTCTTCTTTAAATCCACCGGTGCTGTCCGATGCGATACAATGGTAGAGAAAAATCGACTAGGAGCGCCCTTTTTATTGCCAATGCGTCCCGGAAGACTCATAGTCTTGATCTTGCGGGTGTGAGCGAGGTACATATAGCGAGTAGGATCTGGAACGTCACCGTTCTTCATCTCCATTGGCGAACCATCGTCATTGTACTTGCAAAATAGTGACCTGAACATGTCTCCTTGCACGAAGACAAAATTAGAACTTATGGTCGGGTTGATCGCCTCCGGGTAATGCTCAGAGATGGCCTGGCTTTGCGCGTCAAAGATATCCTGAAACGTGAAGGAAACCCCTCCTGCAAAATCTTGCGCTTTTCCTGGCGGAAGGTTTCTCCGAGGGCGGCGGGCCCAATGGTCAGTTCATCATCTGTAAAAACGGGGAGGACAAGCCAAGGGATAGCCTCAGTGCGGGTGGTCTTCATTCCGCTGCGAATCCACGGGAGGCGTTGGATGATGTGAGGAAAAATGTTGTTGACGACGGTGGAAACGGAATGCGCGCAGTGAGCCGCATTCACGTGACCTTGCCTCTTGATATGGCACATGAGAACACGATATCAACAACAAAGTTCCATTCATATCAGAAAACATAGTGCAAGATACAAGTTTGACGGGGCAGCATAAAAGGTACAATGAACACGATTCATAGATCGCAATTTATTAATGTCTGCCAATCATTGTGAGTCTGCAAGTTGAAGCATGACGCATGAAGCTTGAGGAGCTGACCTTATTTGACAGCCAGAGAGACGTTATTGATGTCAACTGGGAAATTGATAGAAACTATCGAGGCCTTAGCAGGCGGATCATCCTCTTGGAAGGTCAGTAGATACGATCCCGGATCCGTAAAAGACTTAGATTCCGCTGGCTGAAGGGGGTAATCGTCTGACCCGTATGTTACGATAACCAGTTTCTTACTGCTATTTGTTGCAACGAATTCTGGGTTTGCCTGCAGTGGAATGTATTAATGATGTTGTTCATAGCAGTGTAGCGAGGATCTTACAGTCGATTCCTCTGAGGCGATTTTAACGTTGGCAATTGCCGCGAAACCGCCCTCAAAGGCTTCCGTCTTCGACTTTACAACCATGTACGTTCCAAACACGGTATTGACTCGAGATTCGCCTGGCTTAACGTCGATGAGACTTGATGAATCGTTGAATTTGACTTGAATGGCAGTCAAGCAATCATTTTTTATAACCAGATCTGACATCTAGAACGCAGGTCAAGACACACGTATGGACATGAGTCAATCTTTGCCTGCCTGTGGAAGAAAGTAGCATAAGTCGAAAACGATTTGTTCGAAAGTTAACAAAGGCCAGATAGAGATCAACGTGTTGATCGATCGCGTTACCTGTAGGGCTATGCACAACCAAATACCGCAACATTCTTAAGATGGGAAAGTTTTTCGGCTGGCGTGTTAGGACCGGCCTTCTTTATGAACCACGTGCAGCTTGGAAGAGCTGTCCATCTGGCGGTGGCAGCACGAGTACTCGTGACGCCGCACAGAGTCCACGTGACCTTGCTTAAGATCAGGACGTTTGGCATTGGCATAGTACAGAACACGGTATCAACAACAATTCACATCAGAAAAAATAGGGCAAGGTACAAATTCAACGGGGTAACAAAAAAGGCACGATTCATATGCAAAGTCGATCGTAATTTCATGTCTGCCAATCAATGTGAGCATGAAGCTTGAAAAGCTGACCTTAGTTGACAGTCAGGGCGACGTTATCGATTTCGTCTGGGAAATTGATATAGACTATCGAGGCCCCATTATTTTGGAAGGTCAGGAGATAAATCCCTGGATCCGTAAATTCCTTGGTTACCCCTAACTTAAGGGTGTAATTATCTGCCCCGTACGTCACGACCACCACATCGAAATTCTTATTTTTCACAACGAGTTTTGGGTTTGGCTGCATTGGAGTTTATTAATGATGTTGGCCATAGCAGTGTAAGGATCTTACGGTCGTTTGCTCCGAGGCAATGTCAACGTTGGCAACCGCGGCAAAATCACCATTGAAGACTACTTTCTTGTCCTTTTGAACCTCGTACGTTCCAGGCGAGGCGCTGCCTCGAGATTGGCCTGGCGGAATGTCCGTGGGCTTTGACGCGCCGTTGAAGTCGACTTGAATGGTGCTAATGGTATCATTTCTTATCACAAGATCTGCCATCTAGGTCGTAGGTCAAGACACAAGTATGGACATGGGTCAATTGGTGCCTGCATTTGAAAGAAAAGTAGTAGGAGTAAAAAACTATCTGTTCGAAAACTAACAAAGCCTGAGAGCGTTGGATGGGGAGGCCTTGAGGATCAATCTTTTATACTTACTGGAAAGTAATGCACAACCAAACACAGCTTGAAAAAGTTCCTTTGCGTCAGGTTATTTGGGGACCAAATGAAAGTTTTCGGCTAGCAGGTTCATACGGTTAGGACCGGCATTCTTTATGAACCATGTGTAGCAGACTCTGGGGGACTAGGGACCATGAGTATGCGCTCAGAGTTTAACTTTTGGGGGAAGGCTTCGATTTTGATTCATCATATGGCACGTCATCCGGATTGGGAATTAGGACAAGGACGAACTGGACCCCTTATCTTGTCCTTCACTTTACCAGTAAACCGAAGCCGCGAGTTTCCATATCCAGATTTATAAATCACGCCACAAAGACTTGCGCATTCCAATGTTCATGCACATGATTACGTTATCCTGACATCTGACTACCTGTCATGCTCTATCTTCAGGAGGTTATGCCACAAACGTTCACACCATCCTGACGGCTGAAACTGATGGGAATGGCGGATCAACGGCAGGAGCGCGTGAACGCACGCATCTAACAGAAACGGGTTTGGAGGATTAGAGAGCGGGCAAGAAGGACTGGGAGAGAGATTAGGAGGACGAGGGGATACTGATGGAATGACGGGGTTGAAACCACGTCGAGGGGAATTTCAAAGATGCATGATAAAGAATGATAATGCGAGAGCGATGAACATCAGCGCACTGCATCGTCATCAATACGAGGCAGTGGAATTGGATATTAGTATCATGTATTTAAGTATAGAAGAATCGTTGTAATGGATGCCTTTCACTCGCACCTCACGCCTCTCGCAGCTCTTTGTCAAGAGAAACACTAACCGGTAATATTCCATTCTACTTGTCATTTATCAGGGGGGCTTGGAGCCGGATGGCGAACTTGGGGAGGTCAAAGAACATCAGCTCATAGACGTTGATTTACAAAATAGAGAACAGGCTCTCTCAGAGAATTTCTCAAGCGACAAATGACGAAACTAGTACCCAGCTTTTACTCTTCCGACTGGATGAGCTGGAATCGGACCTGATCAAACTGGTTTATAACCATATTCTTCAATGCCTCCTCATCCACATTGACAGGGTATACAATCTTGTAGATATGCTCGGTTATGCTGTGGAATATGTAGTAGCCAAGGTTCGCGTTGGCATCTGTACCCTGAGATGAGAACAGGTACAAACTTCCCTGTATTTGAGCCATGATAGAGTTAACATTTGAGAGGCCTGTCGTCCGTGTTAAAAGATACATATGAAATGTATTTACTTAATACTCATCCGTTTCACTTCTTATCTTATCTTATCTTATCTTAGTAAATCAATATCTTATCAAAGCATTATATAATCATTGATTGGTGATTAGATAACATGAGCAAGATAATGAATTAACTGTGAATAATTAGTGTGTTTCATATTTAACTGTTATTATATTCATGGTCTAGAACATCTATTGATAGAGATGACATCATAAGGCACAATATGATATCATCAGGTACATAATGAAGTCATGGTGACATCATTAAGATAACTATCAGTAGATTATGAAGTCATAAAGAACTTTATGATATCATATAGAACATATTAGAAGGAATATAATAAGATAAGATACAGAATGACCTCATCCACAGCAATGCGCAGCAATGCTCAGTCATCTGCTGTGCAAAGTACAGCAATCGCACTGCATTTGGATAGTACTTACACAGCAATAGCTGTGTGTACATAGCCTCGTAGTTACTCCATTGGTAGTATAATGTGTATGTAAGCTATGTATCAGGATCCCTTCATTGAGACGACTCAGGGCCCCACTAGTAGACTTAGGAGGGGGAGGGTGGAGAGAAGGGATGAAACCCGAGAGAACTCGGCTGAGGACTCTGGGTGCTGGTTGCACTTCTTATACACCTAGGTACATGGTCTGTGCGTACACTACATGAGGCAACGGCGAGGCACTGCACATGCTGTGCATGGCTGTGCAATGAGTCAAGGCATTGACTCATTCTTGCTGTGATCCGCTATCTAATCTTATCTAATCACTATCTGTTATCTAGGCGCTGACTGATAGGTGCTTGCTTAGTCAGCCAGTGTTATATAATAAAGAAGAAAATAAATATAAAATGACTTGGTAAAAAACAAAGTTTTCAGTCAGTCATGACAGTACCCCCTTTTTAGAATTTGGCTTCCTAGACAAATTTCAAATTTCATCATCATCTTTCAGTGCATCGCACTCTATCATGAATAATGAATTGTCATCCTCAACTTCTTTGATAATGGGTGATAAGGGCCATGACGGCAGTGTTTCTGGCATAGTATACTTGGCTTGGAGTTTCTGAGTAGTTGTTTCAGCATGTTGTGCTTTATCATGCAACTGTTGTCAAAGACACATGTTACAAGTACATGGTCCTTTCTCTTCTCCTGGTTCTGCCAAGGTTTCCAGGCCTTTCTTGCCTTTCCACTTTTGCCAATTCTGTTCCCATTCTGCAGCTGGTGCTACTGCATTGACATCAATTCTGGACACAGCTTTGTCCAAGGATTCCGTGAAGTTTTCATATGTTTTGAAAGCTAATCCATCAAAGGTTGCTTTGTCAAGCCTTCTGATAGCTCCGGGGTTTTTATTGTAAAAATGTTTTATTTTCTTTTTTGCATTTTTTAAATTGTCCTTTGGTTCCCAAGAATTATGTTCTGCAGTGTATCCTTTCCACCTGACCAGATATTCCAACTTGTTTCTTTTTAATCATACATCCAACACTTCTTCCACTTTATATTCCTTTTCTCCCTCAATTTCTATTGGAGGAGGTGGTTGAGCTTTTTGTCCTCTCATTGGTCGTTTCCAAGGATGTATTCTAGACACATTTACCACGGGGTGTATTTGTTGTGAGAAGGGAAGATCTAACTCTACTGCATTTGATGAGATAATTATTTTGATTGGGTATGGACCAATCCATCATTCTGCCAATTTCCTGGTTGGTTGGTCTGTCAACTGTAAATCTTTTGTTGACAGCCATACTTTGTCACCAACTTTGTACTTGGGAACATCTGACTGATGTCGATCTGCATACAGTTTCATATCATCCTGTGATTTTCGTAGAGCAGCCTGAGTTTCCTCATGTATTTCCTTCATTTTTTGAGCAAATTCCTCTGCTGCGGGATGACTTCCTTCTCACCTGGGCTCTATTCCCATTCGTGGATGTTTTCCATAGTTCACAAAAAATGGTGTCTGTTTTGTTGATGCCTGTATTTTATTATTATAGCTGAATTCGGCAATAGACAGCCATCCAGACCAATCTTCTTGTCTATGGTCTACAAAAATCCTCAGGAACTGTTCCAAGTCCTGATTCATCCTTTCAGTTTGTCCATCAGTTTGTGGATGGAACGCCATGGACAAGTCCGTTGAAATCCCCAGCATTTGATTTAACTCCTTCATGATTTGTGCTGCAAACTGTGGGCCTCTATCTGAAATAATGGATTCAGGGAGTCCATGTAATTTCCAAATGTAATCCCTGAATAAACTTGCCAGTCCTTGCACTGACGTTTCTTCTGACATAGGTATGAAATGGGCCATTTTTGACATTCAATCACAAACTACCAGGATTGCATTGTGACCATGTGATTCTGGTAATTTTGTAATAAAATTGGCGGAAATGTGTGTCCAAGGCCTTGCTGGTGCCAAGTTTGGCATTAACTTCCCAGCTGGAGGCTCAGGGAAATTTTTATTCCGCTGGCACTTATCACATCCACTAACGTATTTTTTAATATATTTGGTGATTCCAGGTCACCAATAATTTCTTGTGACAAGTTCAATTGTCTTCCATTGACCTCCATGTCCTGCGATGGGTGTGTCATGATGTAAATGAACTATCTCCATCTGTAAATTCTCATCTTTTGGAACATAAACTTTTCCTTGCCAGAGGATAAGCCCTTGTTCCCACTGCCATTCTCTGCTGTTCAAGGTTTTCACACCTGCTTTTTTCATTGCTTCCACTGCTTTTACTACTTGTTTATCTTGTGCTTCTGACTTTCTGATTTTGTTCAGTAATACTTTTTCTGAACTATCAATAAGCACATGACCATGCTGTAAGGCAGCAATTTTGAAAAAATCAGGTTTTAAGAGGGTGACGTTTTTATTATCATCATCCACCCCCTTTTTGTGATCTGGCCTCCTGGACAGAGAATCCGCCTTTCCCATGGAACTCCCAGCTTTATGCAACAACACAAAATTGAAGTGACTGAGATAAAGGGACCACCGAGCTTGATGCTGATTAAGCTTCTTGGCACCCATGAAGTACTCGAGGTTCTTGTGGTCTGTCCAGATCTCAAAAGTTTCCTTTGCACCTTCCAAATAGTGCCACCACATTTCAAGGCAGTGCATAATCCCCAACATCTCTTTATCATGAATGTCATAATTACGTTCGGTATCATTTAGAGATTTGGACAGGTAGGCTACAGGTCGCCATTTCTTGTCATCACATTTCATGGAGAGAATTCCTCCTGTGGCATAGTCTGATGCATCAGACTCAATATGGAACCGTTGGTTTGAGTCTGGTGCCACCAACAATGGTTGTTCTGTAAAAATCTTTTTTAGAGTTTTAAAAGCTTTCTCTTGGGACTCTGCCCATTCCCATGCCTTTTGTATCTTTTCATACCAGATCATGCAATGGTCATGCCACTTTTGCAAAGTCTTGGACAAACTGGCAATAATAGTTTGCCAGTCCTAAGAACCTCTGCACATCTTTGACACATGTTGGTGTTGGCCACTGAACAATAGCATCCACCTTTCTAGTATCCATTTGAATTCCTTTTGCGCCAATGATACGCCCAGGAATTTGACTTCCTCCACACACCATGTGCACTTTTCTGGTTTTACATACAGATCATTCTCTTCCAATTTTTTGAGAACTTCCAGAACAATCTTATCGTGTTCCTCCTTTGTCTTAGTAAAGATGAGGATATCATCAATATAGATTATTACTTTTCCTTGATTGATCATATCTCGGAAAATATTGTTCATCATAGTTTGGAAGGTAGCCGGCAAATTGGTGAGCCTGAAGAACATTACAACTGGTTCAAAAGAACCTTCTGGTGTTGTAAATGCAGCCTTCCATTCATCTCCTTCTTTGATCCATACATTATTGTGCCCCCATCGAAGATCCAACTTTGTGAAGTACTTTGCACTCCCTGCACGATCAACCAACTCTGAGATCAACGGTAAGGGATAGTTATTTTTAACTGTCCACTCATTGAGATACTGATAATCTTGTACCATCCTCTTTTTTCCATCTTTCTTGCTCACAAAGAACACTGGTGATGTTTGTGGTGACTTTGAGGGATGTATGTAACCTTTGCCCAATTGATCATCAACAAAGTTATGTACTTCCTGCAACTTGTCAGGAGATAAGGGATATGCTTTAGCCTTCCTTGGTTGATACCCAGGCTTAGTGTCAATCGCATGATCCCATGGCTTTTGTACTGGCATTCTCTCGGAAGCTTTCTTTTCAAAGATTTGGAGATATTGATGGTATTGTTTAGGTACCATCTCACTAGTGGTGATATTTGCTAGTTCCTGCACATATAAGGATGATCCTGCTTTTGGCCCAGCAGATCGTGATGGAAACAAAGGTAAAAATGGATATTTGTCCCCATATTTATATTCCCTTGGATGTTTCATCTGTTCTAAATACGTGAGGTTCTGGTCTTCCTCTTCCTTTTCTTCAAGCCAGTGAGCAAAATCTAATTCCTTCTCCTGTTCCCACAAATATTGCAACACCTGCCAATGTTCGGCTGTGTGCACTTTCTTCTCTCGATGTTTGGTCCACTCCCTTTGCCTATGTCCACATGATCGTGGGCATCTAGTTAACTTTACTTGTCCAGTTTGCTAATTGATTTCTGGATTGTGCTTTCATAACCATGTAGACCCAATGATTACATTTGTTTTTCCTAACTTGCAAATTTTGAAGGTGGCTCATTCCTTATGTCCTTTAAAGGAAAGGAAAAGATCAACTTCATGAGTGATCATTCCTCCTTCATTATTTGTTCCATCCACATTCTGTACTTGAATGGGATGTGTTAATGGAATAAGTCTGAATCCCTTCTCCTTTGCGTATTTGGCATTCATAAACAAGCCAGTGGCACCTGAGTCTAATAAAGCCTTCTGCTGCGTTTGCTTGTGAGTGTCCAATGTCTCTAAACCAACTTCCATAAATATCTCATCTTTCTGGCCAATAGTTTGAACCAGATGTTGTTGTCCCTTAGGTTCCCTCAGTGGTACAGTTACAACTTCAGCACTAGGCGCTATATCACATTGCTTCTGTACTATTTTACTTGTAGTTGTAGTAGAAGATATTGAAGGGGAATAAAGCACAGATTTAACTGCTCTGCTGCACTTGCGGGGAGTGACACCTTCAGTGCTGGGCGCTATATCACAGTGTTTCACCTTTGAGATTGCCCCTTGTGGAGACATCTCAGATTTCTCCAAGACATCCGTTTCTACTGTAAAGTCCAAATCAAGTACCGAGAACCAATTGTGAGAATCTAGTGTGGGACTCACTGATCCTCTTGCTCTTTTAAATGTTCTTCTCCTTTTGTGAAGAACTCCTTCATTTCTTCAAACGTCATTGTTCTAATATCAAGTGTTGACCTGCAGTTTTGTGAGATATGTCCTATTTTGCCACATTTGTA
This sequence comes from Amanita rimosa, assembly GCA_023014395.1. Classification (NCBI taxonomy): domain Eukaryota; kingdom Fungi; phylum Basidiomycota; class Agaricomycetes; order Agaricales; family Amanitaceae; genus Amanita; species Amanita rimosa. Next base: position 275,222 of record JAEBUO010000048.1, read on the forward strand.
ACATTGGAGAGGTGGGCGCTGGTTTCGATCTACATCCATTGCATTTGGGTTGGACCGATTCACCATATTATTTGAACTCCCGGAGGCTCCAGCTCCCAATTGCCCCTGACACGCTGATCCAGATCCAAATTTCCATCTGGGTTTAGGCTGGCCAGGGACTACTGTTCTTGCCAGATCTGGGCCTTTGGACACTCCCTCACTCCTCTTAGCGGAGTTACTGGTCTGGGAGGAATAATACTGCTCCTCAGCTTTTGCTTGCCTCCATTGTCAATCCAGCTTGACTGCTCGTCAATACCATTCTTCCACAGTATCCGGAATGGTTTCTGATTCCATAATTCTTTTTCATAATCCATTATTCAAGCTTTGCTTGAATTCCTCAATTAACGCCCTTCCAAAGTAGCCGGTACCTCATGCTACTTTTTTAAATTTTTGCACATGCTCCTCACATGTGCCAGATCCTTGTGTCATTGTACATAACTCCGAGATTTTGGACGACTGCTCATTGGTGTCTCCAAATTCATTCTTGATTCTCCTAAACAGGGCTTCCACCGTTTGTGGAACTGTGTCATCATTGTCGGCCATTGCCTCCAATAGATTGTCCCGCCAATCTACAATTTGTTCCTCATCATCTGCATTTGGCATTTTGAGCTGCAAGTACAACCGACATGCATTGACAAAATTGTTTACTTCGGACATCTTGCCCGAGAACACCGGTGGTTTTGCCACATCAATTTTTGATGCACCATTTCCATTCGAGGGGATATTAAATACCGTCCCTGGCGGTATATTAACAACATTTGCTGGGGGTGGGGGTGGCTGTGCTGCAGCTGTGGTGGCTTCACTGCAGCTGTGGTGGCTTCGACAGCATTTGCCTGTAGTTGGGTTAACTGGTTTTGGAGGTTGGTGATGGTGGCAGCTTGTGCATTGAGAAGATTCAGCAACTCTGCTGATGTCATCTCTTGTGCTGCTGCCATTTCGAAGTAAGTGGGCGGTGGTGATACCGGAGATAGTGATAATGATGGTGGCAGTGGTGAAAAAGGTGGAGCGGGTTCACTGATAAAATTGGCATCTGAATTGAAAAGGAGATTTGGGTTTAGGGTTGCGGGATTAGTGACAAGAATGGGAAACGGTGCTGCTTCCCACTGATGTGGCTGTTCAGTGATTGAGTTTGATGAGGCTGATGAGGAAGGGGTGTGCAATGGTGGTATTGAATCTGAATCTGATACAAACGGATCTGTATCTAATCCTTCTAATACTTCTTGCCAAAATGGATCAATCTTGATGAAAGTGAGGGAGGTCTGGGCCTGTCACTTATTTGGGGTGGGTAAATATGTACATATGGGGTGCACTCAGGGTCCACAACCCTCCCTGCAGTGCTACAATATAGGTACAGTATTTACAGATTATGACGACGTGGGAAGGTTTATCTAAGTGGGGGCCAAATGGTTGTCCCACTGACACTACACCGTATGGGTGCGGTCCTCTCTCAGTAGCGCATGAGCAAGCACTGGCTACTTCCGAGGTGTGAAGAAGGGTGGTAACTATGGTATTTACTGTATAGCCTTAAGGGGCCTAGGCCAGGGCAATTTAACATGCTAGGGGGCTGGCGAGGCTGGTCCCTAGATGCGTGTCACGTATCATGTGACAAAACCGGCACTGGTGTCCTGTGCACAGGTAACCCTATCGACTGGGTTAGGTCCTTCAGTTTGTGTAGACCAGGAACATAGTGCCAAGTAAGTTGTCAAAGGAGTGTTCAATTGACTTGACACTCTGTATGTGAGCTGTGATGACAATTCTTTACATGGCACTCCATAAACTAATTATGAGGAATCAATCTGTCAAAGCATGCCTGTCAGCCTCTTGGTAGCTCAAGATAGAAGTGTGGCTTGCTCCCCCAGAGCAAGTCAGACATCCAAAGGAAGGTCACATATCCCTCATTGCACCAACCTCAGCTTCCTGCCCAGCACCTACACTATGGAAGAGCCCACACTCCTGGAAAATGCTTTTAGGGTTCGACATTACAAGGAGGGGGGAATTTAGGCATTCTGCATGGAGGAGTACTCTAGTATAATTAGAGGGTGCTAGAGTGGAAACTGCAAATGAATGGATATTTCTCATCATCTGGGGGGTGCACAGGAAGCAAGAAATGGATGCCTACCTGACTGCCAAGCAAAATTTAAATTTGTCACCAGTCCAAGAGTAGTCTGAATCAAGTTACACAGTATAAAAACTGTGTGCAGCGAAGTGCACTAAAGGGTGCTAGCAATATATTTACCCAA